>NIPM01000831.1:0-44081 GCA_002738285.1 Holacanthella duospinosa | reverse complement strand
CCTTTCGTTTTAACCAATTCTTTGTATATTAATCCCGAACTGTAGCCTAGAATTACTCCAAATTTTATAAATAAAGCTTAATTTATAGAAAATGTTATATATAAACCTTGGCACTAGATATCAATTTGCATATTTATTGTTAAGTAAAATTCGCTTACCTTTTTGCCTAAATCGGCGTAATATTTAGTGAATTTATTAATCAAAATCAGGTCAGAAATGAGATCTTTCTTAATAATGAAGACTCTGTATTTTAAAAGCTTCTATTGTCCAACAAAGCTCGGAAGTTGACGAAAATTCAGTGGTTAGACCAAGAGGTAGCTATAACAAGAGTTCGGATCAAACTAGGTACAGAATAATCTCGGATTTTCAAAAGGATGAAAGATTCTTTGTTATTTCGTCTTACGAATCACTTCCGTTAAATACAATTCGCTCAATTATAAAAAGTTCGAATCAACTGGTAAAATTGACAAAGATGCAAAGGGAGGCGCAAGAAGATCCTTAATGACCGAAGCACATGAAGATTTTATGATTGGAAAAATCGACCAAAATGCAGCGATTACATTAAAATGCTGAAGAATTTGACCTATACGTAATATGGGATAAAATATGGCATCACAACCATTCATGATAATATCAGTCGCTTGGATTTCAGTCTTAGATTATTGACGCCAATTCNCTTGGATTTCAGTCTTAGATTATTGACGCCAATTCCCCCAAAGAAGAAATGACCTTCAAACTATCGAATCCGGAAGAAATTATGCAAGGGAATTCTTACGCCTCGAGGAGGAATACCCCAACGATTGCATTAATTTTCTAGATGAAGTAGGTTTTAATTTGGCTACGAAAAGACGAATGGATCTTGGTTTTGTTGAAACTCCTGCGAATCTCACCGTGAAGCAGCTCAGAATTAAGAATATTAGTCTCTGTTGCTCCGTCAATAAGTAATCAATTTTTTATTATGATATCAATATTAAACCCTATACACTGCCCGTCAAAAGTGATTCAGTGTTGGGAAATTCGAACTTAAATGGTAATTCATGAATGAATAAGACTTCAAGCAAGCCAATACTCATATGTTAGATAGATACAGCCTTTGCCTATAACATATCCAATTATTATAGATACTTTTAAATATTGATAGAGATATGATTGCTCAAAGTTGAAAGTAGGTGATTCAGTGTTTTGTCGAATTTTTTAAATTTACAAAATTTTCATTCTAGAACATTCTAAAATACTGCAAAATTGTCCATTTTTATTTCAAATCCTTAGCAAAAGGTATTAAGGCTTATTTGGTATGACAAGAAGAAAATTGAAACAAGAATTAAAGAACTTGCTTTAAATGGAAAATCTTCAAGAATAATAGCTGAAATTGTTGGAGTTTCACAAGAAACAGTGTCCAGAGTAATAAATATAGTTGAAAAAAATACTCCAGAGCCTATAATAGGTCGTCCTCGGGTCTTAGATAAGTATGATGAAAAATATATTGGAAGATTAGCAACAAGTGGTAAATGCTCCACCTCTACAGAAATAAAGCGAGAACTCAAAACCTATGCAGGAATATCCGCCTCTTCGAGTAATATACTGTGCACATTAAAACGTAGCAACATCGTATCTAGATACAAAAAGAAATGCCCACAATTAAAAAATCCCATCTCGAACAAAATCAGAATTTGAAAAAACACATAGAAATTGGGAAAATAAGGACTGTAATACGGTTATATGGTCAGATGAGACTAAAGTAAATCTAGAGGGATCTGATGGACGTGATAGAACTTTCAGAAAAATCGAGGAACCACTCAGAGATCACAATATTACTCAATCAAAAAAATTCGGTGGTAGATCAATTATGGTTTGGGGCTATATGCTTTCATCAGGTGTCTTTGTATAATTGATGGCAGTGTTAATGCTGAGATATATGAGAGTATTCTGGATGACGAGCCGATGCATACAAATGACTTGTATGGCTTGGACAAATCTAAAATTGTCTTTCAAAATGACAATGCGTCCTCTCATACCGCTTCAAGTATTAAAAAATGACTCAAAAGAAACGAAATAAAGGTAATGAGATGGCCTGCACAATCTCCTGACCTTAACCCAATTGAGTATTTATAAGATCATATGAAAAGAGAGCTAAAAATTCGACCACCATGTAAAGACAAAGATAAACTTTGGGAAAGAATTCAAGATATATGGAACAATATTTCAGCTGAAGTATGTCTTAAGCTTGTTAATTCAATGCCTATAAGACTCGAACAGATCAGAAAAACCAAGGGCGGGCATACAATCTATTGATTTTTCATTTTTTAAAAAATTCGACAAAACACAGAATCACCTACTTTCAACTTTGAGTAATCATAACTCTACCAATATTTAAAAGATATCTATAATATTTTTAATGTTATAGAAAAGGGCTGTATCTACTACTATATGAGTATTGGCTTGCTTGAAGTCTTATTCATTCATGAATTACCATTTAAGTTCGAATTTCCCAACACTGAATCACTTTTGACGGGTATTGTAACAATGAATCGTTTTTAGGCTATATGAATGGATTTTTTAATTTTTTTTAGTTGAGAATACCGCTGGAAGATATGTCATAATTATGGATAATGTGAGATTTCATAAATATATTAATATCTCAGCAAGATTTACCGAAATGGACCATAAACTGGTATTTATACCGGTTTACAGCCCACTTCTCAATCTAATTGAGAATTTCTTTTCTAACTGGAAATACCTTGTCCATTCTTTTACATTTTCAACTCAAAACGAGCTTATTGGTAATATGACTTCTTGCCTTGTTCAGTTCACAAATTCGGATTTTGATGGTTACTACCGCAATATGAAGAGATTTATTAATTTATTGAAAATTATTTTTTATCATTCTTATTTACGATTTTTCAATACCTTTTTAAAATTAGAACTATCAATATGAAAATGATTCGAAAGAAAACGAAACTGTTTCGAACAAACGTATATTGACGCCGGTCCACGCTGACAAAAACAAAATAGTTACGAAAGAAAACGAAATTGATCGAAAAAGTTCTTCAAAATGAGAGTCCTCTGATGCAGCCTGCGAAATTGATGCGAAAGAAAACGAAATTGGTCCCAACAAATGAAGATAAATCGGTCTTTAAAAACCGTTGCCGAAATTGATGCGAAATAGTTCGGAAACCCCTGTAAGACATTATCACTATTTATACTAATTTCTTTGTATACTAGTAAATATTTAAATTGCTTATCCAAAACATTTAAGTGTTTCATAATCCTCTAACCTACTTGGTTTGTTTATTTGTTTTGTTCCTAAACGAAAAAGTTGAGACTGATTGAGAAACTAAGATTAGCTTACTACAGCCACAGTCCAGAACAAAAGGGATGTTAGGTAACGAATAAAGTAACAAGCTAGAAAAAATTTCAGAAGAAAGTAATCCCTTACATGTTTATTTAATATTATTTTGAGTTCAATTTATATTATAATTATTCTACAAATACAGGGTGGAGCAAGTAAATTTGGACACTCTAATTTTTGTGATGGGTGGTAATATATTTATTTAGCCCATTTTTATTTTTTTTAAATAAATAACTTTTAAATATGGAAAAGAAAAGTATAACTATTGAATATCAAAATAGAATAAGAATAAAAGGTTTATTAGAAGCTGGAATGTCCACTACAGAATTATCACGTCAACAAAAATGCTCTCGACAAACTGTTTACAATATGGCAAAAAATTTTCGAAAGATGTTTCTATTCTTTTTGAAAAATAAAAACAAATAAATGGGACAAAATTTTTGAAGCCTTGATTATAATTCCAAATAGAACTTTTGCAAAAAATGAATTGGATTATAAAGAAAAATACAATTTTATACAAGAAAATATTTAAAACAGTTTTTCTTAAAATTTATTGGATTTGATTTGATATTTCTCCAGTTAATTCTCTGTCTTATAAATAGGATTGAATTAATTTGATGTGAAAAAATGAAAGAGAATCTAGGCCAAAAGTTATCAAAAAAATAATGGTCTTATAAAAAGGGCTTGCTGTTGTTCTTGTGTAAAATTGATGTTTACAATCCATTTCATTTTTTGTAAAAGTTCTATTTGGAATTATAACCAAGGCTTCAAAAGTTTTGTCCCATATGAAAGGAAATTTTTGAAGAAAACATAACTTTTTGGTTGAAATAGTTGGAAATTAAATATTAAAATATCTTTTGGTTGAAATATAAGTAGAAAATTTTTATTTTTATCAACCAAAATAGCTTTTTGCATAGTTATTAATACTTTTCAACCATAATGATAGATTTTCTTCAAGAATTTATTCATTTTATCAACCAAATACATTATAGTTCCTTCAAAAATTTCCTTCCATATGAAGAAAAGAAGCAAAATGACAAGAAAAAAAGGGTCTTATGGAATAGAAAACTTTGTAAAAACACCAAAAATTTATAAAGCGTAATATTAAAGAAAAACATGGAGTTTCAGATTGAAAATGTGCAGCTAAGTTGAATTCTAATTTAAGCTATCAAAAATGTAACAAATCTATAAGTAGAACAGTGCAAAGATATAGAAAATCAACAAATTGGGGGGATGCTTATTCAAGACAAAGAAAACCACTTTTAAGTCAAAAAAATATCGATGATGGAATTAATTTTGGTAAAATTGTTGAAAATGCAGGGTTTTTAACAAAAGGTTCAAGAGCAATAGAATTGATTGATAATATTTTATTTACTGATGAATCTCATATACAACTTTATACCCAATTAAACAAAAGGAATAATCCATATTATACAAGCGAAAAAAGCAAAGTTCCGAAAATACCTTGTCCTAAAAAATCACTTTCTTATTATGGTGGCTGGAGGTATATGCATAAATGGTTTAACAAAATTGCATATTGTTGAAAAAGATCAAAAAGTCACAGGAATATATTACCAGGACAAAATTATTCCTATTTATATAAAAGCTTTAGACAACTCAATGTTAATTTATAATAAAAGGAAAGCGACTTTTGCCCAAGATGGGGCTCCATTTATGGAACGAAAGATAATATGCAGCTTCTAGAATCAAATTTTCAAACAGTATGGGGGAAAGGAAAATGGCCTGGCAATAGCCCGGATTTAAATCCAATTGAACATCTATGGACTATTCTTAAAGAATCTATTCATAAAATCCTCGGCCAAGAAATAGGGAAGACTTAATCGAAAGAGTTGAAAAGATTTGGAGTAATATCGATGAGAACACAATTAAAAACATCTGTCGCTCTTTCCCCAAAAGGATCCAAGAAATGGTAAATGCTAGCGGTAGAAGTACTAATTACTAGTATTTAAAAGTTACAAATAAAGTTTTATTATATTTTAATTTATAGTATCTATTGCATTATTTCTATTTTGGGGAAAAAATGTCCAAAGTTACTTGCACCACCCTGTATAGTAGTGCCATTTTACAGAATTACACTTATTCGAACTTATTTTCAAAAATTACATTTTTTGTACAAAGGGAAAGTTTTTTTAGATTTTGGGTTGTACTTTATATCATATAGAATAAAAATTCATGCTATAAGATATACTTTAGGTATAAAATCGCTCCCATGACTAATTTGAATTTTTGAACCTCTATCAAAAACGGATCAACTTGCAAAAAATTCAAAATAATATATTTGAAAATTTCTCTTATGTTGGTTTTAAATGATTTATAAATCAGGAATTTTTATATTTTTTAAGAACAAATGCCAAATTAGAGACTACCAAGGTTTTAATTGGCCATGGAACAGTAGCTATAAATAGAGCATAATTTTGAAAAATTAAAAGCGGCATTAAAAATTATAAATAAGCATGTATAAACCTCTAAACCCACCAAAAAAATAAGAAAATATTTGGAATAATAGGAACGATCCATTTCTTGTATAGAAATCCAATAGTAAGGAAAAAAATACGACACAAGCTCTAAAAATTCGATAAATTTTCTGGCAGTGTGAAGAAACTAGTAAGTGGTACGATATCAAATTTATTAGATATACTGTTACATATTCACTTAATCAATGCACAATGAATCCATGGCATTCAATATTCTCGATAGCATAGAGCTTTCCTCCACATATTCGAGACTCTTTGAATAAAGTAGAGCCCTGCGTTGTGATGCCATATGGGATTGAACGATCAACTCGCAAGCTCCAGAACGCAGTGAAGTATTCGCAAGACAATACTACTCTATTTCAAAACGATTCCGAGATATGGCACTTTATTTTCGTTCAGAGTAGTCCATTTCTTAAATAATTGGTTGAACTACAGGGTGTCCCAAAAGTAAGTTAACATATATATTTTTTTAAAAGGCCTAAAATGAACCTAAAACAAAGGATTTTTATAATACAAATGAAATACAGTTTCAAAGGTTATGAGGAGATCAAGCTTGTATATGAAAATGAATTTACTGATATATGTCCTTCCAGAATAGCAATTTGGAAGCAGGTGCGAAATTTTGAACGCACAGGTTCGGTGGCTGATGATAAAAAAATTGGACGACCAAAGCATAGCGAAGAAGTAGTTGATTTAATAAAAACAACTGTCTTAGCTAGTCCCCAAACCTCTTTAAGAAGATTTTCTAATGAGGTGGGAGTGCCAAGGTCATCAATCCAAAGAATAATAAAGCACCAGCTAAAGTTCCGAAGCTATCGCATTCAATTTCTACATCATCTACACGAGGAGGATTATCCGAGACGTGTAGATATTTATTAATACAAGATGATGATGAAGCTTTACTAGCCAATGTGCTTTTCAGTGACGAGGCCATTTTCCACACCTGTGGAAGAGTTAATAGGCACAACTACAGAATATGGGCCGAAAAACGTCCTAGTACTTTTTTGGATTGGGAATCCAATACTCCAAAGGTTAATATTTGGATCGGTATCACGAAAAAGAAGCTATATGGTCCGTATTTCTTTGCTGGTAACACAGTCACTGGAGCTGATTATAAGCATATGCTAGAAAGCTTCTTAATCCCAATTATTAATGATGATGGTGTAGAAAATTCTATGGTGTTTCAACAAGATGGGACAAAATTTTCTTACATAATTCAATTCTAATTGGTCGAGGAATTTTAGTTTATTGAATGCATAAAATAGTAAATAAATTTATGTATTTACTATCCATAAAATAACTCTTAGCTATATTTATTGCTATTTTAGTTGTTTCCTCAACCTATTTTCACTATGATGAAAGAATTATAACCGAGACTTCAAAAATTTTGTCCCAGATGGTGCGCCATGCCATTATGCTCTTTCTGTACGAACCTTATTAAATGAAAAATTCTCAGGAAGATGGATTGGAATAGGCGGAGATAGGCCTTGGGCACCAAGATCGCCAGATTTAACACCACTGGATTTTTTCGTATGGGGTTATATCAAATCCAAAGTATACACTTCCAGAATAAATGATATAACTGAGTTAAAAGCCCGTATAATCGAGACTTCATTATCCATAACATCAGAAATGCTCACTAATATTTTTGCAAATGTTAAAAAGAGATTTCAGGATTGTATCGACAATGATGGAGGCCATTTAGAGCTTAATAAATTATTAACTAAAACGTATCTTATTGTTTTAATATTTTTAAAGTAATTTTCTACCATGATTTATTTTTGCAAGGGACCCCCTTTGATTTTTTTTAATGTTAACTTACTTTTGTGACACCCTATAGAGTGAGAATAATCTAGATTCATTAAAAATTTGGTTGAATTAAACAAAGAATCAAAAAGGGACTACTCTGAACGAAAATAAAGTGCCATATGGAAGAAATTCTAGAAATAAGCTCATTTTTTGTTCAAAATTTATAAAAAAGTAACTAATTAAAAACTTATCTTAAAATTTGTTATGTTAAAGTTTGAATTTCTATTCTCTTCTTAATGGTTTAAAATTGATAAATTTATTTTTGTCTTTTAAGGTCAAATTTGTGACTCTTCTGGTAAACACTTAAGTGATTGGATTGGACAAAAAAGTTAATGTTAGTTAGAAAACACCATTAACTATCCAATATTGATAATGATTTGCATTATAGCACGATTGTGGAAGTATAATTTATTGTTACTTTATTGGCTGAATAATAAGCTCTGTAATTAGAATATGAGGCTAAGAAAACCAGCCAAAAGTGTTTAAAACTATAAATAATCGTTATTTTATAATAGAAACACGCTTAAATTTTGATAACTCTTTTATTATGTTCAACGACACTAATATTAATGAAGCGCTATAATATAAAAAATTTTGTGATGTAAATACAGCTCCTGTTGCATCAAATAACCGAAAAAAGCCCAATATGACCAATGATCAACGAATGGCAGCCTATCACATGCTCCTCAAAAAGCAAAAGCAGAATAATCCAGGATTTTTAATAAGAGGGGCTCTTAAAGAAACTGCATTAAAATTTGGGGTTACTCGTGAGACTATCAGAGAGATTTGGAAACGTGCTAAACACTCCTTATCGAATGGCAGCATTGTTGCCGACGTTTCATCCAATATATGAGGACATTCTGGTCGCAAAAAAATAGATATAAACCCTGATGACATTAAGGCGATCCCTCTATATCTTAGACAAAATCAATGCTCTCTATCAGAGTAACTTAAAATGGACAAGAAAACTGTACATCGACGCATAAAAGATGAAAAAATTAAGGTTATCTCAAGCTCGATTAAACCGCTACTAAACTCTAAAAATAAAATTACACGCCTCCAATTCTGCTTGTCTTTTTTAGAAGATAACATACTAAACACTTTTCAAGATATGGCACTTTATTTTCCTTCATAGACCCCACTTTACTTATTAAATAATTGGTTGAACAAGAGTGAGAATAATCTAGATTCATTAAAAATTTGGTTGAATTAAGAAGAGAATCAAAAAGGGACTACTCTGAACGAAAATAAAGTGCCATATGGCACAAAATTTTTGAAGCCTTGGTTATAATTCTTTCATATTAATGCATCACAGTGAAAATAGGTTGAGGAAGCAACTAAAATAGCAAGAATTATAACTAACAGATATTTTATGGATAATAAAGTTGATAAATACATAAAATAACTCTTAGCTATATTTCTTGCCATTTTAGTTGCTTCCTCAACGTATTTTCACTATGATCACTAATATGAAAGAATTATAACCGAGGCTTCAAAAATTTTGTCCCATATGGGACAAAATTTTCGAAACATAATTCTATTCTAATTGGTCGAGAACTTTTAGTTTCTTGAATGAATAAAATAGTAAGAATGAAAATAAATTTATGTATTTATCAACTTTACTATCCACAAAATATCTCTTAGTTATAATTCTTGCTATTTTAGTTGCTTCCTCATCCTATTTTCACTGTGATGCATTAATATTCTAGAATATTAATGCATCATAGTGAAAATAGGATGAGGAAGCAATTAAAATGGCAAGAAATATAGCCAAGAGATATTTTATGGATAGTAAATACTTAAAATATCTCTTAGCTATATTTCTTGTCATTTTAGTTGCTTCATCAACCTATTTTCACTATGATGCATTAATATTCTAGAATTATATCCGAGGCTTCGAAAATATTATGCCATATGAAAGAATTATATCCGAGGCTTCGAAAATATTATGCCATATGAAAGAATTATATCCGAGGCTTCAAAAATATTATGCCATATAGACGAAAGTGGTTTTATATTGCTAAAACAAACCAGAAATATTATCTAGCTCCGGATGAAGAAGAACCTTACATGTATGTAAAAATAAACGTTTTATTACCAAAGTAATGTTCATGGCTGTAGTGGCTAGACCTAGGTGGGACATATCCAAAAACACTCAATTCGATGGGAAAATCGAGAGCTTTCCTTTTATTTACCACGAAGTAGCCAAGAGGAGCAGTGTGAATAGACCAGCAGGAACAATTGAAACCAAGGTAATTTTTTCTGTAGACAAGAATGAAATTAGAAAAATGATTATTGATAATGTAATACCTACAATACGTATGAAATGGCCTCGTGTTTGGATAGGTAAAATGACAGAGAAACTATTTTTATACAGCAGGATAATGCCGGGTTTCACCCAAAAATAGATGATAATATTTGAAAAAGAATTTAAAAAATGGGTATGATATCAAGTTAACTAAGCAACCTGCTAATAGCCCTGATATGAATGTACTGGATCTTTGATTGTTTCGGGCTTTTCAATCTCTACAGCATCAGATAGATGGACAGTGCACTATCAATGCTACAAAAAAAGCGTTTTATGATTTTGATATTCAAAAATTGGACAATATATTCCTTACTTAGCAACAATGTATGATAGAAACGATGAAAGTAGGTGGTGGAAACAATTACAAATTACCACACATGGTCAAAGCCAACCTTCAACGCCGAGATATACTACCAGTAACTTTGAACTGTCCAATAGATGTGTTAAAAAAGGCGATAGATAATAATTATTCTTATTTTCAATAAAAATTTAGTCATCCTGAAATCATTTTGAACCAAAAAAATCATGAAATCCTGGAATCATTTTTAAAACAGATTCATATGGCACTTTATTTTCGTTCAGAGTAGTCCCTTTTTGGTTTTCTTCATAATTCAACCAAATTTTCAATGATTATTAATCAACCAATTATTTAATAAATGGACTACTCTGAACGAAAATAAACTCCCATATGAGAAGAAAATGAGGCGCAGATAAATGCGTTAGAAATGGCCCATTTTCGCGTAATTACATGGTTTATGTTGGCAGAGGTGGAAACTATGATAGATGCTAACGTGATTTCTCATTAGGAAATCAGATAATATGGGACAAAATTTTCTTACATAATTCTATTCTAATTGATCGAGAAATTTTAGTTTCTTGAATGAATAAAATAGTAAGAATGAAAATAAATTTATGTATTTACTAATCATAAAATATCTCTTAGCTATATTTTATGGATAGTAAATACTTAAATTTATTTTCATTCTTACTATTTTATTCATTCAAGAAACTAAAATTTCTCGATCAATTAGAATAGAATTATGTAAGAAAATTTTGTCCCATATATGCGGATTAAAACTGGGAATTTTTTTGGAGATCCATAATAAAAGGAAAAAATAACATATGTTATGTTTGGTACATTTTTAGCTATTTTATAACGTGTTAACATTTATTTTAAATAAAGATTAAAATTTTATATTTATTCAAATGAATACAAAACAAAATTGTACCTTGGCCAATAGAATTTCCATTTGTAATTTCTTAAAAGAAAATCGAGGTTTAAAAGTATCGAAATTCCTAAATCAATTAAAGAACCTGGGATACAAAAAATCAACAATCTATAGATATATAAAGGGTTATAATAGTGATTTTGGATCGAATTTAGTCCGCAAACCAAGTGTACAGGCAGTAATAAGAAAGGCCGAAGTATTGGATTTTCTTGTTAAAAACATAACAAACCGACCATTTAGAAGCTTTATGTACTTAGGGTGAAAGGCAGGATGTGATGGTAAAACGGTATAGAAGTACTTAAAAGAGTTAGGGATTACATCTAAAGCAAGAAGAATTGTACCAAAAGTATCTGCAAAACAAAGGAAAGTGAAAAATACTCGGATAAAGAAAATTGTTTCAGAATTTTTCAAGCCAAAACAGGAACCAATTCTAATACTTGATGATGAGTGTTATTTTAGTACAGAGAATATAAAAGTGTGCAGCGAATATTTCTATGAACACAACGGTTTGAAATTGACAAATAAGTCTGAGTTTATTGAAAAATCCAAGTTCCCAGTAAAAGTAATGATGTAGATCGCCATTTCCAAAAATGGTATATCGGATCCGATTTTCTTTAAAGGGATACGGTCGGTTAACACCGAGATCTACACAACCAAATGCCTTCCAAAATTAGGCAAGCATATCGAGGAAAGGTATAAATATGACCAAATACTTTTTTGGCCGGATTTGGCGAGCTGCCATATATCTGAAACAACACAAATAAAACTCGCTTCTATGAATATCAACTATCTGCCTAAACTAATGAATCCTCCGAATTGTCCGCAAATCCAGCCAATCGAAAAAATTTGGTCTTATCTTAAAAGAAATGTATATGAAGATGGTATAGAGTTTAAATCAGAAGATCTGTTGATCAATAAAATTAAATATATCTTAAAAAAGCTTGAACTTTCTAAGTTCCAAAAGGCAATGGAAGAATTGCCTAAAAATTAGGAAAGCACAAAGAGTAGGATTGTGTAATACCTTTTGATAACTAAACTCTATAATTTTTATACCTTTATTGATTAAATTAAAATATCTTGTTTTGTTTTGCTTTTATTAACATTTATAAATTTTCTCATTTCACATCCGCATATATTAGGATGTCCAAAAAAATGTGGCGGTGAAAATTTTCTCCACACCTCATTTAAAGTGTAATGAATTGAAACAAAAATTCATTATATAATAGTGATACAATTTATAAATAAATAATACACACAGTTTTACTTTTTTCAAAATTAATTGTAAAGAAGAGTTAATTGAATCATTTAGTGCTCAAGATCAGTGTATAATTATTAGATATTTAACTCTACATGGTAAATGCCCTTCTCAAATCCAACGAGAATTAAAGAATACTTTAGGTAATAGTGCAATGTCTCTGAGAACAGTTGAGAGATGGAAATCAAGGTTTAAGAAAGGAGAGACATCGATAGAAGAAGCTCGCGGAAGGCCATTGAAAAAAGTGATGAAAAACTAGAACGTATTGAAGCTGTTAAAGAACTTTTATTGGAAAACAAAGCTGTAAGTATGAGGCTAATTAGCGAGCTTTTTAATATCGCCAAATCATTAGTGCATATAATTTTAACTGATGATCTAAAGTTGAGTAAGCGACATGGTCGCTATATACCAATTGAATTGAACGCAGATCAGAAGGATCACAGGGTTCAGGCTTGTATATTTAACCTCTCAAATTATATTAAGACTAAAGAAAAGCTGAAATTTTGATGAAACATAGATTGATTTGTACATGGTACCACGAAGGATCAACTGATGTCCTGACTAGAACCTGGTGAAAAGGGACCACAAGTGGCAATGAACAAACTTTATGGAGACAAAAGAATGTTGTTTTTAGCAATGGACTATAATGGTATCGCTTTTTATCACTTGTGTAGCGAAAAAGAAACAATCAATGCTGAGCGCTTAAAATCGATTTTAAGCGAAACTATCCCTATATGGTTAAGCACTAAAAGGTTTTCTGAGCCTATAAGTTTGATAATAATGCGAGACCACACAAGTCTAAACTCGTACAGAACTTTTTAGTAGATAAGCAAATCGAGCAATGATACCAACCACCATATTCTCCCGATATTTCGCCATGTGATTATGATTGTGTACCTCTTAAACGTGAGCTTCGTGGTGTGCAGTTTGAAACTTTGTCGGTGTTCAAAATTTGGCTAGAAATGGCGATTTTAAAAGGAATGAATCGAGGACTATATCGTGATGTTCAGAGAGTGCCTGAGCGCTGGAAAAGTGTCATTGACAATGAAGGGAACTACACTTAATTATACTAAAATTTTGACAATTTCTATAAAGTATTTTTTGAGATATAACAAAAAGTTTTTACCGCCACATTTTCTTGGACACCCTAATATTATTGCCGTTCCCAGCTCCAGAAATTATTAATGATATATTACGATTTAGAGATTATCCTAGCTTTGCAAGAAAGTTAGAAGTAGTCCCATAATATAATGCATGTTTCCATTGGCGGTCGTATGGGTGATCTCACTACTATGGCGTCGTCTAATGATTCTTTGTTTTGATTATATCATTACATCGATCAATTGTTCTATGGCAAAAGAGAAATCCGAGAGTAGATTACGGCGTCAGTTCTCAAATAAGATTGAAAAGATCAGCTAGACATTATGTTTATGCTGATAAGGGTTCCAATATTACACTTATCAGGAATCACAATTCATTAATTCGCAATCGGAAGGGTTTGATAGTTTGAATAATTCATTATATTGGAATATCATGTTTGATAAAACTCTCTCTCATAGAGCTACAAACACCTCGACTGGAGTAAACGGTGCCGAAAAATGTAACTCAAATAACCGAAAGATTACGAAAAATCAAATCTGAAATTACCGGTCTGCAAACTGAAGCTAAGATCCAAAGAATTTGTACCAATTTTGATGATCGAATGATTAACAAAGATTAGACCATCATTACCACTTCCTGACTCTGGATGGCGATGAATGGAATGTCAGCAAAAGCAGTCAAGAAAGAAGAGCTTCAAGACGCAGCGAAGGTTGAGAAACTGAACAAAGGGGGCTATAAAAGTCCGGTTAGTTTGTGTGAGAAAAACGGGTTTCAATTCAAACAGATGCCTACTAATAAAAAGAATGTTGCTTTAGCTAAGAAAGAAGCTAAGAAGGGGTCTTTAGATCCTAAGCTTACTCATGCCTCTACTAAACCTTCGGACCAGATACCTGGCCCAGGAAAAGAAATGAATCAACCACCTGTTGGAACTAAACCAGATCCAATAGGAGCCAAAAAACCTTATACAATTGTTTAATGCTTTTAATAATATTAATTTATGAAGAAAAATGGAAATTGAAAATCTTGAAATGGTAAAAGCAGTAAAAGGTAACCCAACAATTTAATATTAGGTGTTTTAATAAAATGGTACCCCCTGCTCAAATATTCTCATAATAAACTTGTATAGCGACCCATCAGTGAAGCAAGTTATATTGCAAATTAATGAGAAAGATAGTTGTGTAATTGATGATTTAGATGAAAATCATATATTTGTAGATCCAGCAAAGTTGGATATGATTAAACATAAAGTAGAGAAAATTATGGACGAAGAGGCTTATAGATTAGATATTGTGATACCATTATAATTGATTAAAAATTTCAATTCTTTTTAATTCTTCATTTGCCAATTCTTTCATTGTATTCTTGTTAGCTTTATCATAAACTATCATTTATATCTCTTTTCGGAATGTTTGATATTATTATTTAAGTTGGTCTAATTTTTAATTTAGGATTTTCAACGAAATGATTCCAATTATATAATCATTTTATAGGACAGAAAGTATATATCTGCATTAAATCAGTGGGATATGGTATTAGAAAATAGAGTTTAGATAAAAAATTAATCTATAAATTAAGGTTGATAGAATTGATGAGAAATTCCAAAGAATAAACATCTTTATCCACACTATCAAAAATCGATTAAAGAAGAGGAGGTATACATATCGAGTAAATGTTTCTGATTGTTACGTGTCCAATTAAGAAGTTTTTTCATCTCGAACTTTGTGTTAGAATCCAAATTCCTACATTTCAAAGAAAACAATAGCGCTAATTCCCAAATAGCAAACAATTCCAAATATAAAACACGATCCTCTTCATCCTCCTGCTTCTGCTGTGATGATATTAGGACACCGAAGAATAAGAACATTTTCAACCAAGTTGAATTAGACAAAGTAGCTAAATAAGCTTTTAATTCCAATTCGATCTCTTTACTATTTTGAAGAAATAATTCATTGTTGATTCTAATAAATATCTCTTTATTAGTATCGAAATCACCTAATTCTAACCCGATTTCTAAATAATATTTCCAATTATTGAAGCTGAAATTAGCCAACAACAATTGAGGCGTGATGGAAGGATCAACTGTTAATTGAGGTAAACTACTTACTTGTGGTAAAATAGAATTGGAAGTAGCCGACACTTTGAATTGGAACAAACCTTCCGTGGATAAGAGAGAGATAAAATTATTAGTAGGGTCTATGGAGAACGATTGAACTTGATATTGTAAATTCATCTTCCTCATACTTAAGTCGATATCTTTCCTAGGCTTCTTTATAAGACGTTTCTCATCTAATTGTTTTCTAAATATAGCCTGCATCAAACGCGGCACGCCCAAATATTTTTGATTCCAACAAGTGACAATCTTTCTCACCAAGGCCATAGAATCCAAATTAAATACCAGCAAATAAGGAGAATTTCCAGCAATAAAGATAAACTGATTGTCTGCCGAGAATTGGAGTTGAGTCGCAACTTTTTTGTATTTATAATTATTTTTACCAACTAGATTGACATCTTTATCCGAGATCATCTTTCGAACAACCTTTTGACTTTTCGATTTCGACATTGGTTGTTCAGTATCCGTTGAAGCATAAAAATCCGACACCAGATGATCTAAAAGAGATATTTCAGTCAAATATTCTGGCTCAGAATTTTTACAATTCCAAATTGACAGTGTACACCTGACATCTATAGCTGCCATAATCTTAAAAGTACTAATTTGTAATTGAACTATTGGAGCTTGAGTTTCTAAAGTTATTGGTGTAGAACCAGATTTCGAAAATAAGTCATGTAATTTGATCGAATTATCCCACGAAGCTGTAACCAATAAAGTATCCGATGAATCGAGGAAACAACATGAACTTATAGGTGCTTGATGAGCAGTGGAATATACTTCCAATAAATTGCCTGTTCTAATAGACCATAAATAAACTGTTCCGATATCCAAATTACTACTCAAATCACTTGTTTTCGACATAGGATTCAAAGGATGGATAATAGCGCACAAGAATTCCCCACTAGAATCAACAGCCAATCTATTGATTTGTTGATGAACAGGAGTGGTAAGTATTCTCAGTAACCTATATCTCGAAATATCAAAAACATTAATAGTAGAATCAATAGAAGTTGATAAAAGCAACTCTTTACCACCATTAGTACAAAACTTTAAATCTGTAACCTTATTTTTATGACCCGGTTGCAATGTAGTTATGATGAACCCACTTTCCACATTAATCAAGCTGACATTTCCATCCATATCTCCAATAGCCATCAACTTGCCGTTTTGATTGTACGTGTGACAAGTCATATTGCAACTCGAATCAGATGATGAGTGTTTGAATATCGTTGATTCCGAAGGCCAATCCCAAACCAAAATAGAACCAGATCCTGATAGTGCTATTTGGTCACCAGTACTAGAAAAACATACCGAATTGGAACATAAATTATCGACTTGAATAGAATGAATAAAGTTGACATTAATTAACTGATAATCGATTTCAAAGATGGAAAATATGTTCATATAAGAGAGGACCAATAATTTCTTTTCATATTTGTAACTAGCGCAATTCAAGTATCGATATTCTTTCTCAGTACTCAATTCTATCTTAGTAACTAGTTTCCATTGTAATGTGTCCTCTTCATTAAATAATTCCCAAATGATCAAAGAGGAAGAAGAGTCCAATGTAACAGCCTACCAATCAATAAACTAGTGTAAGTGTACCTTTTTCGGATCCAAAAACCAAGCACCAATAATCCTATGCTTATGCCCGATCAATAAAGCATGTTTTTCGTTCCAATTTTTCTTCAATTGATAAGGAAAATCAGAATCCATATCATGATTAAAATGATATAATTGAGTAATTGAATTAGAGAGTCCAACTATGAGATAACTAATAAAAAGAATAAGGTTTGGATTGAGTACTGATCATCTTGACTCCAATCTATTGAGGTAATCTCATCTCCTGGCAATATATTCGTTTTAATTAGTTCTAAGTTGCCATCTAAAGACCAGTTATAAAATACTAATAGGTTGTTAGAAGCCAAAACCAAAACCCTAAATACTTCGATAAGAAAAGTCTAATTACCTATTATTATGGCACAATTTGCCTAACGTCGTTTCTGATTTAAATTGTTGTTGTCTTTTGATGATATTCCTTTTTTTATCCATAAAACACCCTTTACCATCTATAGAACATCATAATAAGTATGAGAGGGGAATACCACGATCGATAATAAGAATGTGATCTTGATTATCTGTAATGAAAAACACAATATCATTATGCAATAACGGTTCCAGAAGTTCGGTTGTATTACTAAATAATTGGTTATTGGTAGTTTAAGTTACTTTTTGAGATCGAGGCTATTGACTTTATTCTCAATTGGGCTTAATAAATTATTTGAAGTTCGATCAAAGTCGATAATCCCTTGACTATATATTCTCCCTATACTATTTTTGATCTATATGATTAATTAATTAGATGGTATATGTACGGTGTAATTCGGTATCATGATTGTTCTGTTACTTTAGATTTGAGTTTGCTCTAGAGCTGTTTGGTTGATTTGATGAAAAAATTTGAGTGACCCCAAAATTTAAATGCAAAACCGAATTCATTGAATGCAACTTGTGATCAATATTCTGCAATTCCAACGATCATAAGACAAAAACTAGAATGTATTAAAAGGCTATTAGAACCTTATCTTCGCCATTTAAAGTTGCAATTACTATTTTCGAAAACGTATTAAAAGAATGATGATAATTTTTCATTAAACTTTACGATCTTTGTTTTAAAATCAGGGTTAAAACTTTACGATCTCTGCCGAATTTCAAATTTTCAAAAAATGATAGACCATTTACGATACCTATTAGATCCAGACATATTATTGCAAGACGTACCGAATCCCTCTAATTAACCCTTAATAGTTTGAAGAAAAGGGGAGCGATGATGAGAGGAAACAATTTGCAATCCAATTATTGACTGAATTAACTAACAAAGAATTATTTAACAAGTTGGATTCAGTAGAAACAAAATTGGATGATGGTGGTATACCTAATTTCGAACATAATTTCTTATTAATACCAAGACAAGAATTGTTTATCTTATTCTGCATCCAGGTATTCCTGGGGTTGATTGAGGATTATAGGCTTGTTATTTAGGCAAATTGGACTTAACCGAATTTGAACAAATAATACCATTGGAATTCCAACATATAATATTAACAGCAGCGATACCACTTTTTAAGTAACATCTTTCATTACTTTTGATAATTTTAGGCAACGCAATTTAGGTATTAAAATTGAACATGTTTATTTACAACCGATCTATTTATATTGCCGTTGGTCTATTAGATATAGCTATATGAACAAACCTATACATTATAATAATGGCCTCCTGGACCGCCATGTGGAGAAATTGAAGAAATTGGTCTCGAATAATACCGTATCCACGCTACAGCCTTAATGATTTATTTTGATGTGTAGAAAATGAGCCAAGTTCCTAGCAATGTTTTGTTAGAAATTTATTGTGATATTGCGGAACTTTATTTCTTCTTAGATGAGTTTATTAATGCATCTTTTTATTTGGATAAATGTTTGAGTGGAATCAAGGATGGCGAAAAATAGTATTCCTTTCATCAATCATTAATTTTCATATAGTCGGTTCGATTTGGAGAGATTGAATATTTTAAACCAACTGATTTCTGGCCTCATCTCATCGGATAAGAAATTCTGGAACCTGAAATGTAATATATAAGATTTATTTATTTTTAGCTGTTTGTAATGAACTCAAACAACTTGATTTGGAATCTGCTAAAGTTGAGGATTTTGTTGAAGTATTTAAAGCTTTTCATAAAAGTATGCCAGATTATATAAAGAATTCTATTCCACTTGTTATTAACGATCTATCCACTATGAAAAGAGATGATTTGATCTTAGTTTTATCGATCTATTACCTATTTCAGGAATCATATGAAAGTTTTACAACCTTAAATTTTGATTATTTCTATAGACTTGGATGCTAATATTGATATTGATCTATTCGTTTATTTTCAAAAGTTATTGTTTCGGTTTGAAGATTATAAATCGTTATTTGGGGCTATCTATACAATTTTCAAAGCTGATAAACTAGAATCATCGATCGATATTGATCAATACGTCAATAATTTTGTTTATTCGGTTTTGATTCTCGATGGTAAATATGATGTATTTTATATTTTTTAGATGTATAATTATAATTTTATATTATATTTTAGGATAATAAGGAGGACAAGAAAGCTGATAATGTAATGTCTAAAATTAATATTTTTAGGGTTCTTATTCTCAAATTACAGATGAATATTTTGATGATCCATCCAAAGTAATCATGTTATGGATTCATGTTTATAGTTAGGCCAATTCTTCGATCAAAATGGAAAACATTTTTATACAGGAAAAATACTATACGAAAAAGT
This sequence comes from Holacanthella duospinosa, assembly GCA_002738285.1. Lineage (NCBI taxonomy): Eukaryota > Metazoa > Arthropoda > Collembola > Poduromorpha > Neanuridae > Holacanthella > Holacanthella duospinosa. The sequence continues at coordinate 24,094 of NIPM01000831.1, read as the reverse complement.
ACAACTAATACCTATCATATCTATAGAAATCCTTTAATGAAGCACTTCAACGGTTTCGTCTCATTGATGCCAAGACAGACCTCACTTCGTTGTTTCAAAATGGAGATTTGGATTATAATAACCTTATATTCCAATATGTAGTTTATTCTGAAGTTTATACTATCATGGATAAGAAATTGAAGAAAGAATCCTTACCAATATACTTGACTGATTTATCAACTTTTGAAACTTATGTTAATTATCCTACTTTGGATGAAATAGTATCTCCAATTGATTTGAGTTTTAGAATGTTTTGATGGCCTTCTTTCTCTATTACAATCTCTATTATATTGGTTATAAATTCTTTTATAACATTTGGAAAAAGGTGGAAAGTAACGAATCGATGAAATTTGGTTTTTATTCCTTGTCTTCTGAGCTAGTTGTCTTTTCGCAATTGTACAGCATGATATGCAGTGCATTTGAAGGACTGTATAGTTTTATTGGTATACAGTTAAATTTTATTGGTATCCTAACCTTTGATCGTTTTTATAGATTTGGATATGGAATCCAATCTTTCGATTGGAAATACACAGGATTGGTACGAATTTAAGAGTAGGTTTTTAGATATCATCAAAACTATTAATCAACAGAAAAAAATCCAGGTTTTGTTTTTGATTCTTAATATTTAGAATTCCTTCATTAAAGTTATGGATTATCTGAAAGGGACTAATTTTCCTTATATTATCGCTTCTTTATATTCGGGTTGGGTATCTAGGAAATTAAAAGTATGTTTTCTTGGTTTGGTTGATTTCATAGTTTGATTATGAGTATTTTGGTCCGCTTTCAATGATCATGTCACACCAAAAGTTCTGCAAATCTTCGGATTCAAAGTAACCAACACATTTAATTCAATATTTTGATAGGCTGAAGCGATTTATTGAGTTGATTAATAATAACGATACCATTCAAGATGAATCTTTCCAATCAACTGACAACCAATTGATTCGATTCATCTTGACTATTTTGCGTAAAGTTTATGTCGTCAATAACAATTATAAAATCCTCATCTTTATGGCTCAGTTAGAATATTCAAATGATAATTATGAAGGCTGTGTTGTGTAATTATTGTTTTTATTTTTTTGAAGTGAGTTGATCAAATATATGTGTTATTTGTCTAGAGATTTTACTGATATCAGATTGCTTGATGATTATTTCCAATCGGATGTATTCAAGATGATGTTGGAGTCTGTAAAACAGAGATATGGTACTGAATTCAATTATAAGTTGTTAGGTTGCATTCTTGCTGCTTCGCTTATACAATTTCACAATCACGATTCTAATTTGTCGCACTATATGAAATTACCCAATGAAGAGTGTATTATTAAGGCTATTTTTGATTTGGATTTAATGGAGTCTTTAATTTGTATAACAATGCATTAATGTTTAGCCCAAATCTGGAACGATAATGAACAAATGGTGAATTTACTCGTAAAAATTGTATTAATATTTAGTTAAAGCATATCAGAAACAGTGGCTTTATCCATCTGAATGAAATAACAGATAATTGCAAAACCCATTCTTTGATTATGATTTATCAATTTTTAACGGAATAAAAAAGACAATTCAAAGTTATTGTAACCGAAAAATATAATTAGTAATTGACATCATTATTGAGGGTGCCATTGTTTACCGAACCAGCGACTGACATGACTCCTGCCTCTCCATCAAATGTGAATCCTTGAAATTTCTTCTGCAAAGTCTCAGATAAATTCGAATCATTAGGAACCGAATCTTGCGCGATTTCTTGGGTGAAATCCGAGTCAAAATTAGAAATATCCACGTCCGATTTCTACAATTATAAAAATGTAGGGTATACCACATCAGGTTTAAATAATGGTTCATATCCTTTAGACAATAGCTTGATCCAATCAATGTTTGCAAAGAAAGGATGATTTTTAATTTCAGAAGCACCATTAGCACCTATTCTATTAGCAGGTTCTTTAACAATAAGCTATAAAAATAAAATCAATTAAGGCTAAGATACTAATTCCAAGATCGATTTCGCATTGGGACTTAAATCATTAGGGATTTTCAGCTCTTGAACTAAGGTTTTTTTATACATTTCATTAATATTTTCATCGTAAAAAGGTGGCAATCCAGTTAACATTTCGAAAATCAAGATACCCAAAGTCCACCAATCAACTGCCTTATTATAACCTTTACCTAGCAGAACTTCTGGTGCTAAATATTCTGGTGTACCACAAAAAGTGTCTGTTTCAGAACCATCTTTCATATCCAATTTACATAAGCCAAAATCACACAAAGCAATATGTCCACTATAATCCAACAAAATATTCTAAACAAGTACAAAATAATGATGTGTTATACTTCTGGTTTCAAGTCTCTATAAATGACATTATAGCTATGGAGACATTCCAAGGCGGAAACCAATTCAGCCGCATACAATCTCGTTCGTTCCTCCTCAAATCTACCTTCTTTCTGAAGATGAAAGAACAACTCTCCACCATTAACCAACGAAAGAACGAGATATAATTTCTCAGGTGTTTGAAACGAGAATTTCAAAGGAATTATAAATGGATGAATAACTTTACCCAAGACGATTCTCTCAGCAATCGTATGTGTCACTTCGGATCTAGCTGCTAGTTGCTCTTTTTTTAATATCTTCATGGCATAAATCTTTTGTGTATCTTTCTTACGTACTTGCATAACCTAACGCAACAATATTAAAAAGGAGTTATTACTTTACCAAAACTACCTTTTCCAATAACTTTAAGTAGCTCAAAATCTTTGATATTCATTGAAGTGTTCTTAAATGATTATTAAAAAAATATACTTTTTGAGCTCTAAAAGATGTCAACACTCTTAGTGTACCCTTGTTAGGGGATAGTTCATAAAATTGGTCCACAATCTCCTACACAAAATTAGATGATGGGATGAGAACCTCTTTATAACTAGGAATAATGGTAATAGAGCCAATAAATTCCGATTCATTAGAGGAATTAGTTTTACCACAAGTATGAACATGTACCGATATCGTGATATTCTCTTGATGCGTAACATCACTAAACTTAATAAGAAGAGAGTATACAAGTTAGTTTTCAGTCTCCAAATAGGATTATCTAAATCGCCGCCTGGAGCTTCACAAGCCATTTCGAGATGACCATATTCCACTATAACATATGGTAACCCTTTATAATGGTTAGAACCTTTGCCGCCAGACTTAGAGCTTAAATTCAGGGTTTTGGCTTCGAATACTTTCAAAATCAATAACCCAGTTTTCACGGTACTCGATTCGAGATTCTTCGGTAAGGGTGAAGAGGGTTCGGAACTTGGCGTTGGTAATATTGGGCTTTTGGATTCTAATGTTTGGTGAGGTAGGGTTACTCTTGCTTATCCAGGACATAAATTTTTGGTATTTAGAAATTTGGATTTTTGGTCGAGTAAGGAGTACCCCACTTGCACCGTGTGGATCTTTTGAAACTATTCTAAATTGTGTTCTTTCATATGGCACTTTATTTTCGTTAAGAGTAGTCCATTTATTAAATAATTGGTTGATTAAGAGTGAGAATAATCTAGATTCATTAAAGATTTGGTTGAATTAAGAAGAGAATCAAAATGGGACTACTTTGAACGAAAATGAACTCCCATATTAAAAGCCGTTCATTTCAGATTATTTAATTTATAAATGAGTTTTACGGCATTCCAGTAATTTTACAATATTCAAAGTAGAGATTTGTTATTGTCTTGACACATTATCGTATATTTCTACTAGAAAATTAGTTGCTCATATTTTATTTACGATAAACGTACAGGGTGGCTCAAGTAAATTTGGAGACTCTAATTTTTGCGATGGGTGGTAATAAAAAATATATTTATTTAGCCAACTTTATTTTTTTAAAATAAATATTTTTTAAAAATAGAAAATAAAAATATATTTATTGAATATCAAAATAGAATAAGAATAAAATGTTTATTGGAAGCTGGAATGTCCCCTATAGAAATATCACGTCATCTAAAATGCTCTCGACAATCTGTTTACAATATGAAGAAAAAAGGTCTTGTGGAATAGAAAACTTTGCGCAAACACTAAAAAATTTACAAAGCGTAATATGAAAGAAAAACATGGAATTTCAGATTGAAAATGTGCAGCTAAGTTGAATTCTAATTTAAGCTATCAAAAATGTAACAAATCTATAAGTAGAACAGTGAAAAGATATAGGAAATCAACAAATTAGGGGAAATATGGTTATTCAAGACAAAATAAACCCCTTTTAAGTCAAAAAATATCGATGATAGAATTAAATTTGGTAAAATTGATGAAAATGCAGGGTTTTTAACTAAAGACCCAAGAGCAATAGAATTAGTTGATAATATCTTATTTACTGATGAATCTCGTATTCAAANGGGTTTTTAACTAAAGATTCAAGAGCAATAGAATTAGTTGATAATTTATTTACTGATGAATCTCATATTCAACTTTATACCCAATTAAACAAAAGGAATAATCCATATTATACAAGCGAAAAAAGCCAGGTTCCAATAACACCTTGCCTAAAAAAATCACTTTCTATTATGGTGGCTGGGGAGGTGTGTGCAAATGGTTTGACAAAATTATATATTGTTGAAAAAGACCAAAAAGTAACAGTAAAGTATACCAGAACAAAATCATTCCTATATATATAAAAGCTTTAAAGAACCTAAAAGTAATTTATAATAAAAGAAAAGTGACTTTTGTTCAAGATGGAAAAAGATAATATGCTACTTTTATAATCAAATTTTCAAACCGTATGAGGCAAAGGAAAATGGCCAGGCAATAGCCCAGATTTGAAACCAATAGAACATGTATGGAATATTCTTAAAGAATGCATCTATAAAAACCCCTGCCAAGAAATAGGGAGGAATTAATCAAAAGAGTTGAAAAGGCTTGGAGCGAGATTGATAAGAACACAATTAAAAATATCTGTCGCTCTTTTCAAAAAAGAATCCAATAAATGCTAAATGCTAGTGGTGGAGGTACTGATTACTAGAATTTAAATGTTACAAATAAATTTTTGTTATATTTTTATCTATAGAAGTTATTTCTATTTTATTAGAAAAATGTCCAAATTTACTTGCGCCACCCTGTATGATGGATGGATCATATATAAAGCGTGAATTTTGTTAAAAACAGATCACATAGCTGATGATGAAACTATGGCTAATGAAACTACGCCAAACATGGCTGAAATAGGACCAGGCTGATATAAATAATTAGCCGCAACTTTGGTTTATAAATTAAAGAATATTTTACAATAAATATGCTCTTTGAGAACAAAATGAATCAAGCAAATAACCAAGCAGCAACCTCCACCTCGCATTCAATTTTATAAGACATTAGTAGCCTCATGAGATGGTTATTGATTTAGTAAATTAAATTTTAATCAAATAAATTATTTAATTCATTAATTTGATTTTTGTATGATTCCATGATTTTCTCTTGTGAATCCATATTAGAAGTAATCAACTCCTTATTACTGGACTCAAGAAGATTAAAGTTAGATTCTAAGATTAAATCCACCAAAAACTTGAAATTTGGAAATTTCAACGACGAAGGAAATCTATTTTTCGAGAGCTTATAGTTAGAAACAAAATTGTTCAATTGTAAATCAAATAATTTGTAATAATCAATAGCCAAATCCAGATTCAATTCGTTTGAAATAAGTTGCATATTAGATTGAATAGCTAATAAGTTCATGATTAACTTGTTTGGGGTTTTCATCTTCTTAATAAGGCGAACATTATCAATAGCAAGTAAATTGATAAATTCGTTCAGATTCTCGATAACAAAACTAAATAAAATCAAATGAATCGCAAAACTTGAAATGCTTATCGAGCAAATTAGATCGAATCCATTGGATTATGTCTGTAAAATCCTTATTTAATGCTAAGGAATAAGAATCAATGAAATCATCAGAATCATAATAATTCACCTAGAATAAAAATAATTAAAATTACTTCTTGAAATATCAACGAAAAATTATAAATGAAATGACATCTGATTTCAATTCTCAAATTAACAATATTAGCCAAACAAAATCGTTTCATTTTTGATAAATAACTTTTCAATTCCCTAAAAATTTATTTAACTCAATACCCTTCAAGTGTTTGTTCATTTTCCGATATAAAAACGTCGATAAAATCCTATAAATCAATAAATCACCATTACATTGTTATCGTGGAAGTCCAATTTCCCGACTGCATCAATAAACCAATTCTAAAAGCTCAAAAGGATATTATACAATGGATAAAGCGAGATTAGAAAACCAACCAAATATCTGAGAATAATGAACCAACTCATTAAAGCTTAAATCTCTCCTTCCTTTTAATTCCATAATCTTTTTATATTCATCAAAATTGCATTGATATGTTGAAGTCATATCAAAATCTTGATACCATTGTAATAATTTGGATACCCACTCACATGATATATATTTAGTCTTTTCTTTAACTGATTGTTCATTAAATAAATAGAAATCATTCGAGTGTTTTAATATCTCATCCATTCCCAAGTCGGTAGGATGTGGAATATCGAATAGAAAATCTAATAAAAATTCTAAAAATTGAAATACTCTTATACAGAACCAAAATGAAACTAAGAAATTGGTTTATAATATAATTGATGTGCGTTAAAGTTCCTTTATTTTTGACTGTGTTTTCTATAGTAGTATAAACTTCATATATTCCCTAAACATAAAAATATCAAATACGTAAATGATAAAAGTATCTCCTGTATCATTTAAATTAGTCAAGATCCAACATTCTTTATCTAAAACATTATAAAAATATAATACTTTGAAATAAAGAAGACAACTTTGATTCTAAATTAGATTGTAATTGAGGCCAATAAATAGATTGAACGAATCTGGATAAAAATGAGGAGGAAATCACATTTTTGTCTCTAAAGAATTAAAAGTATAGGAGACTTTTCAGATAATAGACAATCCAATCTTTTAAAGAACAACATAGTTAAAGAGAAACAAACAGACATATTATCCAAAGAAGAAGGTACAATCTTTCTAGTTTTAGCAAAATTACCTTCCTCTTCTTTATCAATGATAAAAATATACTAAAAATGAAGTTTTTGATATACTTGTTTTCTATCCCTAATTGAATTCATACTTTGATTGATTATGTTGATATTTTGAATTTTATTAGCTGCTGACTCTGCTGGTATAATAAGCTCATACCATATAGAACGTATCTATAAAATTAAATAAATAATTAAACTTCTCCTTCAAAAGACCTCCAAACTCCAGGTAAATCGTAAATCAAATCTAAATGGTAAACTCAAAGAAACACCTTGATTCTAAAAAATATATATTATTGTATATTTACATCGAATTTTGTACTTAAATACTCCATAAATTTATAAATAAAGTAATGGACACCAAATACAAATTCCAACCTATTATATAATTCTTTCAAAATAATCATTAGAGAAGTTTCATTATTATAGGAAACAGAGTCAAGTTTTCTTGAAAATTAAAACAATGATCAAACTTTGTCTTCAATTCGATCAAGGTATTATCAACTAATTGATATAATTCTTCTGGAGTTTTAGTGACTAAAATCTAGAAATTAGTTAAAAACAAGATAATACTTCAAGCCCTTGTTTAACATCTCCAATTAAATGAAGACAATATACTATGTTCTTAGCATGTGAAAAAGGATTAACTTCAGGGTCATCTTCATCCTACAAAAATTAGTAAAATAGGTAGACTTCTAATAATTTTTCATCATCCAACTCTAGCTCTTCTAAAAGAATTTCTAAACTTATAAAAATAAAAAATACTTTCAAATCTAGTCAATAAACTTACAAAAATAAACCAGAATAAAAAGTATACTTGATCTCTTCTTTTTTATCTATAGAAAATAAGACTATTTAGTATACTCATATCATCATCGATTTGAAATCGATTATATACGTAATATTGCAAATCATCAACAAGAATATTAACAATTTCCTATTAAACAAATAAATACAAGAAAATACAGTTTTCTTTTTAAATACATCTTTTCTAACTTCGACTAATGCATCCATTTTAATTAAAGGTAATGAATCCAAATCCAATAATGCTAAATTAATCAAATTAACTGCTTTGAAATATTTCTTGTCTTCAATCAAAGTATCAAATTTATCTGGCAAGGTTTTTAAATCCGAACTAAATAGATAAACTAATTTAGAAAGAAGGGGTTTATACATTTTATTAAGCAAGTTTAGGATTTCATTTATATAATCACTTTTCTTAAATGAAGAAATAAGACTAGTTTTCTTAGATATAAGCATCTGCTTCGCATCAATCAATCGAGACCTCAAACTCCTAACCTTTTCTTGTACCACTAAATAAAATAAAAAAACTGATGGTGATACTAGTTAAATCTCTTTGCACTATATGGAACAATTGAGTTGTCCCATCAAATTCGGTAAAATTATCTAATCAATCAATGAATAAAGAGAAAACTTTGAATAAGCTTCTCTACTACCTTATGCAATCTTTTCAATACACCAGAGAATTGATTACATTCTTTTCCTAAAGAACTTTTATCCAACAATTCCAATGCTAAAGAAACTGGATTAAACTTTCATTGGATGAATTGGAAGGATACGTTTGGATCGAATAATTCGTCCCAATCTTGTTTTATATCTTCAAATAAGCCTATTTAATTTTGAATTATGAATTGGGATTGCTTGATTCTGTTTCTGTTAGTCCCATTGGTGTTGATATATTCATTTCAAGGAATTGAAAAATTGTAACATGACAGAGTAGTCACACATATGACTAAATTCCATATTGATCGATTGCGATTCAAATCCTTTAAAATACCAAAATAATTTACTATGTTTATATTTTCTATTCAATAAGAATCGATGTTATTTAATTTTACAATATTTAGTGCTTAAAACGAGTCATAATTTCCAATTAATCTGGTATTGGAAGATTAAACAACTTTATATAAATTTGATTAAATGATAAATCATTGAAAGATTTTATTGAAAAATCATTTAGGTCTTGGATACATGACTTTTTATCTTTTCAATAGAGCTGTTTTTTACTTTCCTAAGTTGACCAAAATTAAAACTCTTTAAGTGATTGAAATTTTCTCGATTGAATGTAAAAAATAGTCATATATCCATCCAGATCAGACAAGATATAATTCATGTTTAATATATGAGCTAAGAAATTGATAAATGTTCTATTTAATTAAAAAGAATCTAAAGACGATCAAAAAATCAATAATCTACCATCGTATAAGATCGTATTAATTCTATGTTTTAAGTAAGTCTTTTTAATTTGATTCATATTAGAATATTCATGTACTCTGAGGTGTCTATCTAAACCAGCGGAAAGAACATATGGAAATGTCTGGCATCCATCAACAAAAGAACCTTCAATAAATTTAATATCCTTGACACAGCCATAAGAACCCCTAAATTTTCCATTCATGTTTTCTACAAAATTGAAGACCATATATAATACTTTTTCTTATATCGAACTTGAAGGTTTCTCCGAGATTATCGCTGACTAAAATTTCGCTTTGGAAATATATATATATATAAATTTTACTTTGGATTAGATGTGAGACAAAGCTTTTCGAGTGATGATCTTTCGAAATCTATAGATAGTACAGCTGCATTTTTCTCACGAATATCATACAATCTAATCTAAAATAACAATCAAATCATGAACAAATACATGTTTATGTTTTCCAACAGTGATAAATTCATGGTAACTTCCAGCCCCGTTAAATCTAAAGGCAGAATCAGTGATCCAAATAGGAACTCTTAAAGAAAGATAATCATTAGGAACCTAAATAGTTTCAAAAATGATAAAGTACATTTTTGGGATGATAGATCGGCTTATTTTGATCTAATGTTGTTATATCCCAAAGCTTTATTTGTTCTTCGTTTCCACCGGTAAGAAATATGTTCTTATTGAATGGATGAAATTTGCAAGAATCTAACTTCTTGACTGATAATTTGAAAGTGTGGATCAACTTTTCTTGAAATAAATCATTAATATCAAAAATATTTAAAGCTCCATCATTTGATACTGTACATAATTGGCTAATAATTTAAAATTTAGATTATACTCTTGCTCATTTTCGACACTTAAATACTTGGTATCTTTTACGTAGTTAGTATTTTCAATAGTTCTTACCACTTTCTTGTTATCGAATGACACAAAGTCTATATCTCCATTGGCTGTAGCGCTGATGATCTAAAAAAATGCAAAATTTTTTACAAGTCTCTTTGGATCTTGATCATCAATACAATATTCATTATAAGAAAATATCAATTTCTGAATAGCCTTTGATTTCATAACAGCACCAAATGATTCTATGCCTGTTTTATCTTCTTCTTGCATCTCTTCCGGTCTCAAAGTCATGAAATTATCTCTTTTTGGATTTCGAAATTTTCTTGGCTCTTTATTAAGTTTAAACTTGACCTCTAAATAATACGTTTTTATTTCTTTTGTAGTATGTACCTCGAATGATTCCATACTCATCTCCGGTATAAACTTTCATTTTGGCTAAAATTTCAGATTAAGTTTTTGAATGTCAGGAATTGCATTAAATCGATTGGCTGAGGAAAGAAAACAATGGAGGAAGGACCACCCACATGTACACAACAAACTTCATTTAATATTTAGGGTTTCTATGCTAAACCATGCAAAAAACAAGACTCTAGTCTTGATCTTATGAATTGGGAATGTGGTATTCCTGGAAAAGAAAAGGTAATTTTTCTATTTATTTTATCGACTAAAGACTATGTGGGAGAATGCAGTATACAAATTATCACTAAGTTTTACTGAAGGTATATGTATTTATGTTTATCTTTGTAGATTATCCTATGAAGCCTCCAAAAGGTTTTTACATTTTTAATTTTTAGTTAAATTCACCATCCCTTTATTTCATCCAAATGTATACCCTTCTGGAACTGTATGTTTATCTATATTGAACGAAGACGAAGGATGGAAGCCTTCCATTACTATAAAGCAGGTATATCAAAATACAATTGTTTGTATAGATTTTATTGGGAGTTCAAGATTTGTTGACCAATCCTAACCCTAAAAGCCCTGCTCAATCAGAAGCTTATAGAATCTTTACGTATTTATGATTTTGTTTTTATTATTAGTACCAATCTCGCACTTTATGAAAAGAAAGTTCGCGAACAAGCTGCTAGAAATAAACCTTAACCATTTTATTTACAATAAAATGCTCTACTTATTGTCATTATTGTAAATATGTATTTTGTATTATATTATAAAAGCAGCCGTTTGCAATCATCCTCGGTTATTCCAATGGATAACTAATCTTGAACACTTTTCGATTAGGTAACAAAAGTCGAAAATGTGTTGGAAATAAATAATCGTTTAATAAAATAGGTAGCTATATAAGTTCTATCATTGATTTTAAACAATCAGTAAAATCTTCAAAGCACAACTTATTTGTAGATTCCAAAAGTCCATTCAAAAAATCATTCCATTTTTCCATCAAAATGATACCAAATTTACCAGCCTTTTCGACCTCATATAAAGATTTGATAGAAATCATGAGCAAATCCAAGACAAGTTTACATAATTTGTACTTCTTAGATATCAAAGACTTTTTTAATCCTTTAGATTTAGAAACAATACAAGATACAATCGTTTTAATTTTCCCAAAGTTCAAAGGTTCTCCATATCGCACCGCCTTTTCTGATAGATAAGAGCAAATAAAATAGTCAATAAATTTCAGCCTGAAGTGATTCAATTTTATATTCTACAAACAATGAATTGTATGATTTACATAAGCAAACCATAAGATAAAATCTTTGTTCTCTATAGCACCAAAGAAGAGATAAATATCAGAAATAATATCATTAGCATCGAAGAATTTGGAACTTGCCAAAATAAATATCTAAAAGTAAGTTTCGAGTATACTTACACTATTAAATAAATCTAATATAGGTTGATAATTGATCATGATATTTTCGTTTAGTGATTTAAGATAAACAAATGGAGATGTAAGTACATCGACAACATCTTTAACATTTAATTTAGGTCTATTATCGTTATAAAATAGGTATTTGTAAAGAAGGCAGCTATTGAGAACTAAAATATTAGAAACAGGACTACCAGAAATCTTATCAGTAGCATCATAAACAAAAACTTGAACTAAATTATCAAGAACAGGAACAAACCCAACTTTCTATAAAGTATAAATAACATTTGTATAAACATTTTGTTTAAATATCAAATCCAAGAGTATGTATATTAAATAAATATGATTATCTTTTGGTCCAAATAGTATCTTTGTTGTTATTAGTTTTTCTTCGTATAGGCTATTATCCAAGTAACCCAAAAACAAATCAGGAGGAAAGTGTAAGGCTGAAAGCTTGAAAAGGTAGCTCAGATCAAAGGAAGGATCATCAAGAAATAATTCATCTTGATAATTTAAAGTGAATATACCAATTAATAATAGCTTATATATTTTTCTATTTCGTTTTTAAGAGGGTATTACTTGTTCATATTGAAATTCCGGTCTATTAAATAATTTATAGTTTGTATAGATTCGATGTCTAGAAAATTTATAAAAATGCATGAAAATACAATGTTTTTCGGTTATTAAATTATCTATTAAACTAGATTCTTTACCAAGATTAGCCTTCTTGACATTGAAATAGTTTAAATCAGACTTCTTAGATAACGTGATAAGATATTCATAATTTTCTAATAATTCTTTAGGGACATCTTTATTAGTGAACCAAGTTGTTTCTATTTTATTATCTGCTTTACTTTTGACACTGTATCCCTTCTTTTCATCCTATAATAATATGATTATATTATGTTACTTTTAGTGCGATGTATATCATAATTTTCAAATAAAAGTTAATTTTTCGCCCATTGATGGATCAATTGGCTAATCAAAAGAATAACGTTGAAAGCATTTAATAAATTTAATAAAAAAGTAGTCTGTTAAGCCCGTTCTTTCGAACCGGCTGAAAAATCTTAAAACAATTTTAATAAATTTTCAAAGTCTAACACTGAATAGATATTTGGTTTTATTCAAAAAAATTGAAGTAAAGATAAAATAATAATTTTTATGAACTTAATGATCTTATCCGATACAGTTTTAAAATTAAAAATATTCTTTTAATCAATGCTTAATTAAATTTAACAAAACCAAAAAAGGTAATGATGCAAAAAACCAAGAAATTATCTGATAATTGATTTCAAAAATTCAAATTACTCTTTTATATATTTTATTCTACAATTTTTTGTAAAAATGATTTGTTAAATGATAATTTTTGAGATTGAATCTAATTTTTAAAAGAAATAATAATTTAATTTAAGACCTCATGATAAACTATGTTTTTGATGTATACTTTTGGGCTTCTATTCTTTAGAGTATTTAAAATCTGAACCTTTACTTTATCTCTTGAAATAGTTCTAGAAAAGGCAACATAAAGCTGACCATGTGAAAAAACAGGCTTAGGAAGATATATACCAACTTTCTGGAGAGTTTGACCCTGCGCTTTATTAATTGTCATAGCAAATGTCACTCTAATTGGGAATTGCTTTTTTTGAAGAATAAAAGGCAAAGCACTATTTGAAGGCCTCAATATTATTATAGGGATAAAAATTATTTGACCTTTTGCTGGTCCAGTTGGAATCTTTGCTAACATAAGATTAGGTTTTAAATCTGCAACTATTAGTCTTGTGCCATTACAAAGTCCTTGTTTAGTGTTTATGTTTCTAAGCAGCATTATTATAGCACCTTTTTTAAGCTTCAGCTTATGTACAGGCATACCTGATGGTGTCTTTGAATTAAGAAACTCAATTGAGAAATTCATATTGTCTTGTTCATTACTTTCTGGTATAGAATCAACAGATAAATACTCAGCTAATGAACCATCAATTAATTCCAAAATTTTGTCATTCATTTTAAATATATCTTCATTTTTAGGACATAGGATTTCTCTATCAGGATTCTCAATGATATCATTAACATTTATAGATGTACCAAAAACAGTTTCAACTAATGAGTCATTACATATAAAATCTTCAGGAATTTGTATTTTATCATCACCAAATCCGTCGATATTTGATATCATACCATTTCCGATTTTAAGAACATAATCACTAAAGTCTTTTTCCGGCCCTGTACGCATATTCATTGTTAACTTAACTTCTTTAACATGAGACCATAAAAAATTTGCTTTAACAGTTGATTGTACTATAATATTACGCCGTTTTACGCAAAAAGGTAAGCGAATTTTAATTAATAATAAATATGCAAATTAATATCTAGTGCCAAGATTTGTATAATATATTTTCTATAAATTAAGCTTTATTTTTAAAGCATATTTGTTTAAATTGCTATAATGGATAACTTAAAAAAATTAAAAAATCCAATAAGTGATAAAGAACAACGTGTATTTATCAAATTTGGAGTAATTCTAGGCCACAGTTCGGGAATAATACACAAAGAATTTGTTAAACGATAATATAAAAAGCCTATAAATATAATACAGTGAAAAATATGGTTTCTAAGTTTAATAAGGGCCAAAGTTGCGTTGAAGACACTACAGGAGGCGATACAAGTAATCATTTAATAAAAGAAAATACAATTGAGAAAATTAAAGAATAACTTGCTCAAAGTAGAGCCTGGTCGTGCCTCGAACTTTCCATGTTAGTAAATTGTAGCAAAGCTATTGTTTATCGGTATTTAACAGAAGATTTACAAATGAAGAAATTATTGAGCAAATGGGTTCCTCATTTTCTTACACAGGAACAAAGAGAACATAGAGTATTAGCATGTAGATGTAATTTGGAGCAGTTATCAAAACAAAAAACCCTAATAAACAGAACATTTGCTATAGATGAAACTTGGCTTACTTTATATATGCAACCTCAGCGTGACCAGTCTCGATTTTGGAGAACTAAGGACGAAAGCCCACCACAAATTGTAGCACAATCAAACTATCAGAGAAAAATAATGCTTATACTTGCAATGGATTATAATGGTGTTGCATATTGGAAGCTATGTGTACCTAAAGAGACTGTAACTTCAGAAGTCTATATAGGATTTATTAATGAAGTTTTACTAAAATGGCTACCTGATAAGAAATTCAAGTATCCTATGGTTTTACAAGATAATATAAGACCTCATAAATCAAAGCTTGTAATGGATTTTTTTGATGATAACAAAATCCCCACTTGGTATCATCCTCCATATAGTCCAGATATAAGTCCACCTGATTTCAATTGTTTTTGTAAATTAAAGAAGAAGTTAAGAAAAAATTTTCATGACAATTGGAAAGAGTTGGAATTAAAACTAGAGAGTATTATCCAGGAACTTAATATAAAGGGTCATATGAATGGTATTCAGCAGCTAGCTGAAAGATCGAGCGATGTAATAAAAGTAGAAGGTTCATATATATAAACTACAAAGTTTCAACTTTTTATATCCCATAATAAATTTTTCATTTTAATTTTTTCCTTTACCTCTTTGCGTGAAACAGCGTAATAATAACGTTGAAATATATAAAATGAAACATGGAAGCAAGTATAGGATCTATAAATGACTTCAGAAAGCTGGAAATTCTTTTAATTTTTGTAAAAATCTTTGTTTTCTGTGAGTTAAATTTTAAGTGTGACTCATTTTGCCACAAATAACCTGTCTCGATAAAGACTATCCATATACTATTTTATAAACCCATCATGCGATGGATTTATTAAAAAGAACCATCTGTTAATCAATAAAAGAAATAAAAAGTTGCCCAATGAAAAAGAATAGACCAAAGAAACTCGGTTTGCCTTACTGCCCTATATTTATATCCTATTATTTGAATTGTGTTCAAATTAATTGCAGTAGAAATAGGAGAATCTAATCCAAATTTCAAAAACTGATCAATATTTTCTGATGACAATGGAGAATTATCTTGGTCTGAATCATGGAAAATTGTATGTTTTGGATTATAAACAATGATAATTCCAGGCGATTTATGTATATTTGGGAATCCAACTCTATTGAAATAATTGTTGAATAACTCTTTCTCTATAAATAAAAATAGTGACAGTCTATCATATGGGTCTTCTTTAGTATAATATGGTATTTAACTATTTATATAACTTGTGCTAAAATTCTTCCAAAGATTATAAGTGTCATTGACATCATCAAAATCAGATATAATGATGACAGAAAAATAAAGCATAGAGTCTTCCATCCAAGAGTTGTCTTGATGGGGTAAAATCAAACTAGAATGTCTATTAATAGTAACGATTTTTTGAATCATTTTCTGATCTCTAGAAAAATCATCTAAACTTAGTCCTGGATGCGGATATATTTTATGGAATGTATTGTTGGATCTAATAGCAAACAAATAATCAATTGCTAAATCTAAAGGGCCTAATTTTTTATAAATTTCCGATTCAATCAAATCATTGATTCCTATACAATAGATATTGTCCCCCTATAATCACTTTTGAATAATTCTTTAACCTTGTGGATAAATTGTTCGTCTTCTCCACTATAAACAACTAAAAAGAAAAGTGATAATATATTCATGGACTTAAAAGTTCAGTACTAGTTATATTTTTCATTATGTCTTCGAGCTGAATTTCAATAAACGATTTTAATCCATCAAAAGTATCACAATCGTCATCGCAATCATCTTCAGCAATACCGCTTACGTAACTAATCAAATGAGGAAAGTCTATAATAAACTGATTGTTGCATATCTCACCGTGTATATGACAATCAATCATGACAATTTCTACTCTCTTAAATATATTTGACAACTTTTTAGCAATTCACTGATGTCTACCTGCTTCGAGTCATGATAGTATGCTATCCATGTTCCTGTACTAAATATATCTAAATTTAAATATTCAGTTTCTTCATCAAAAAATGTATTATCTAATTCTATTAAAACACCTTGTGTCATATATTCAGTTAAAATGGGTTAATTCCCTGGATCTTGTAATATTCCTTTTTAGATTTGAGTAATATATTTTTGATATCGTTTCTAGCATGAGATATAAGTTCTTCAAATATACTTAGAAGCTTATTCTTATAAAAATACGAATACAATTCAGTTTCATTTTTGCAAATTCCATTTTCAAATACAGCGACTCAATAAATTGGTCACAGTTTCGAATTTTTTTAATAAAACTTTTAATATAGATAGTTTTAAAAAATAAACCAAAAAAGTTAATATATATTTGATTTAAGGTATCTAAAAACTTCAATTTCATGGAAGTATTAATTAATTAATATATTATTTAGCTAAATATTAAATAAATATAAATGAAACATATTGTGGCCAATTTATTGTCAAAAAGCAAAAATTATTTTAATAACATGTCCACTTTCCTTTTAACTTCAAAACTGCTTTGATTCTATCCGGAATTTCTTCAATTAATCCATTGCAAGTAGAAGGACTAAGATTTTCCCAAATTTCTTCAACTCTGTTCCATAGTTCTAAAACGTCACTCGAAGGAGTCTCATACTGATGGAGCCGCTTTTTTATAATAGCCCAGATAGTCTCTATAGGATTTAAATCAGGGGACCTAAGAGGAAAATCCATTAGTTTAAATTTTTGTTTACCTGTCCAATTTAGGACGCTTTTAGCTTTATGTACAGGGGAATTATCCTGTTGGAATATTGTTTTTGCTGGATTTAGTTTACTTGATCTTACTGTATTTATTAGACTGCTTTTTAAAATATTGATATATTGTTTCTGGTCTAATTTTACACGTATTTTCCTAATATTTCCGATTTTATTGTACCCTATCGAACCACATATATCAATTTTACCACCATTACCTTGAGTCCTTCGTATTACTTGATGATCTTTTAGCTCATTAGGATCACGTTTCCAGCACCAACTACATCCATCTGACTGGAAGCGATTAATTTTGGTTTCATCTGACCAAATTACTCGCTTCCAGTCTTCCACAGTCCAATGCTTGTGGTCCTGGGCAAATTTCAAACGTGCTTTGATGTTTTTCTTTGACAAAATTGGTTTTTTAATCTTTTTAGATGCAAATAAACCAGCTTTATTTTGAATCTTTCTTAATGTTTCTGTACTTACACCAATGCCTAAATTTAATTGTAGATCTTTTTTGAGTTGTACAGTCGTTTCTAATTTCCCTGATGTCATTGCTCTAATGCAATAGTTTATATTTCTTTTTGATAAAAGCCTTGGACGTCCTGCTAATTTTTTAGGTATATAAGGAGCTTTTTTCCTTCATATTTTATTTACGACCGACTTTGATACTCCCATTTCTTTTGCTATTTCTCTGCTTGATCTCCCAAGACTTAAAGCTGATATTATATTATCAGTAATTTCATTTGATAACTTAGACATTTGTTTTAATATAACGATAATTATAATAAACAATAGTTTATTATATAATTTATTGTTTTTACTGCCAAAAATTTTCTATACATTGTCCACTTTACCACTAGAATTATGCCACAATAAATTGGCCACATTTAGCCTCAAATCATTGAGTGATTTTAATTTTGAAAAAATTAAAAAATTATATTATAATTAAAAAATTAACGATTTTAATGATTTTATTTATTCATATTTTAAATTTATAATTTATTTGAAATCATAAGATATATTTTTAATCTGTATTAAAATAAATATATTTGAACTGTGGCCAATTTATTGTATCACTGTAAATTATATTCCGAGTGTGTACCATTTAGAGTAGGACAGAGCTCTAATATGATTTTAGAGCTAGTGATACCAGATTTGATGTTTTCATTATATTTAGTGGCCATTTTCTCCCAAGATTCTAGAGTTAAATTTGCTTCTGTGGTAAAATGTTTTACGATCCTAATCAAATAAAACGATATTATGTTACCAAGTAGAGTTATTGAAAACGCTTTTATCAGTAATATTGAACACATTGCTAGATACTATTAAACGTACGAAAAAGAAAATCTTCATAGGAATTTTTCAAGAATTTTAAAAGTGAGGTTGATGTAAAGGCAAAGCAAGTGCGAAATATGAAAGCTAGTATCTAATTAAACAGAATAAAAAATATTAAAGAATCGAGTATTCCTCCCCAGAAACTCTGATAAATCTGTTCAAAAAATAGATAACAGAATTTCCTCTTACCACAAAAATAGGCAAAAAAGATACCCCACCTACAGAAACAGAGTCACACTCAAAAGAATCTATATTCTCAGTAGAAAATCTAATCACTTTATTAGCACCATTATTTTCTACTTTGATAACAGAATAAGGAATAGGACCATCCTTACCTAGAAACAATCGATCGTTTTCATGCAAGTAATCGACAGCTAAATCGAAATCACAAAATGTCATTTTAGAACCAAAATCCGGATAATTATGTTTGGAAACACTCGGTATTGGTGTTATTAATCCTTTATGATTATTAAGAGCAGAATAGCTTGATGTAAAAGAGTTAACACCCACGATATTCCAACTAATATCAGTATAATTGATATTATTGCTCGATATAGTTCTGTATTCCAACTTTTCAGTGCTATCATCCAACTTGTAACAATTAGAGGTCAAATAATCACTGCAATTATAACCAATCTTGTTGAATAACACCTTTTGCATTGGATTTACAAGCCCGGTAAACTTATTGAGGACTTTTCCTTTCTCTAATCTTCTTATGATAAAAGGTCCTAAACTAATGTTTGGGTTATTAGCAGAGACTAATATCACAATAGATTCATAACATACAAAATCGGTTTCTGGTGTACCACAAAGCTTGATGATAAATGGTGACCAATTAAAAGTGCTAGAAGTAATAGAGCTCCCATCCAAGTTCATATATTTTGTTTTATACGTCTGACAATTGAATCTATTAAACAAAGCAATGGTTGATCCGCTCCTTATGGTGTTATTGTTTTGCTTATTTGAAGAGTTAGAGACTTTGACAGAAGGTTTAGACAGTATTTGAATAGGATCTAACAAAAATCTTGACTTGAAATCATTTAATTCAGTATTAATGGATAAATTAAGCTGAAAGTTCTTGTTCTTATTCATTAATCCAGTTGTATATAAATATCGAAAATATGCTTTTTTTTCTGCAGTCAAGGTCTTTGTTTGTTCCAGTACTAATTCATCATTCAAATTGTTGTATATTCCTAACTTTGTACTCAATAGATCCTTATTGTTTTGTTTGTTTAGTGATTTTTTAAAGCCAACCATTGGTGGAGGACAGATGAAGCGCTTTTCTTGTCCATAGGATTTTTGAACAACAGAAGGATAATGACAGTCGATAAAGCTCATTCTACTCATTATTCCCGTTCTAAGGTCATTCAAACTATTATAACTAAAAGAATTTAGACTTCGAAGAATGCATTGCAAAGAAGCATCGTTCTTGACAAGAGGTTGAATTTTAACTCTTTTACTAGGCCATTCATCTGAAGATGACCTTTTATTAGGAGAAGAAAAAATATCATCTTCCAATTCAGATTCAGGCTCGGTACATAACAAATTGTCAATAGAGCAAGCCAAAGGTCTTGTTAGTTTAGTCTCGAAATTGAAGTCCATATATCGTTTTTCTTCTTCTGATGTTAAGCTTGAAGGCGAATAGACTGACTTAATAAAGCAGTTATCGAAGTGTTTAGGCTCGGTTTTCTCCGCTGCTGCTAATAATACGTTCATTTAATCAAACTTGAAATCCAATTTCTTATGTGAATATTAAAAATTTTCATGTGAAAAATAAAGCTATCTATTTAGGATTTAACCAAAAATGGAAATTTGGTTCTAAATTTCACATG
The DNA here is from genome assembly GCA_002738285.1 of Holacanthella duospinosa. NCBI lineage: Eukaryota > Metazoa > Arthropoda > Collembola > Poduromorpha > Neanuridae > Holacanthella > Holacanthella duospinosa. The sequence goes on along the minus strand of NIPM01000831.1, from coordinate 3,289 downwards.
ATTATCTGGGAAATAATATTCTTAGTGCTAATAGCTTCCGTTCTGGGATTATTTATCAATTAAAATATGAGCTATTTGGAGGAGGATAGGAAAACATGACCCCCGTAGCAGTGATGGTTGGAAGGGATATAGAAAGCAAAAGGAAAGAGGTTATGAGTATCATATTGTAAACCACAGTGAAGGGTTTAAAGTCCCAGGTACTGACATACATACCAATACAATAGAAGGGACATGGGGCGGTTAAAGGATAAGATACCCAAGAGATAAAGAAGTTCATAAACTTCTATTTACTTACGTATATGGCAGAAAAGAATACAAATAGTGGTGTTTTAGGTCATATATTAAACCTTTTATAGTTTTTTATTTTCTCTTCAGCTTTCCTCTTTTTTCGAAATAGGGGGTAAAAAAAATTTTCATCAGTGAGCTCCACGGGGGTCATGTATTCCTCTACCTTCAGCCGAGCTATTTTGATAAGGAATGTTTTTATCTAAATACTTGATTTTTATTATGTTTCCAGTTTGTATTTTACCTGATTTCAGCTTAATTTATCCGAAATTGAATATAAACCGAAAAAGAATGTATATTCTTTATTATAAAGTGTATGTTTTTTTGTTTAAAATTCTAATTTGGACTTGATTCTTTCATGAGAAACTAATTGCATTTTGTTCTTTATTAGACAAAGATCAAGTAAAAATCTCACTATAAGGATAAATACTTATAGGAAAATGTATCCAATATACGTATATAGTTATATAGTATCATCTCTAAGAAGTCCAAAATTTCACAAACATTATAGTTTTCTTGATCCAAATAGATGCAAAGAATAAAGGAACGAAGTAAGAAATGGATACACTACCCGTCAAAAGTGATTCAGTGTTTGGAAAATTCGAACTTAAATGATAATTCATGAATGAGTAAGACTTTAACCAAGCCAATACTCATATGGTAGATAGATACAGCCTTTGTCTATAACATTAAAAATATTATAGATATCTTTTAAATATTGATAGATTTATAATTGCTCAAAGTTGAAAGTAGGTGATTCAGTGTTTTGACGAATTTTAAAAAAACAAAAAATCAATAGATTGTGTGCCCGCCCTTAGTTTTTGTGATCTGTTCGAGTATTCTAGGCATTGAACTAACAAGCTCAAGACATACTTCAGCTGAAATATTGTTCCATATATCTTGAATTCTCTCACAAAGTTCATCTTTGTCTTTACATGGTGGTCGAATTTTTAGCTCTCTTTTCATATGATCCCATAGATGCTCAATTGGGTTAAGGTCAAGAGATTGTGCAGACCATTTCATTACCTTTATTTCGTTTCTTTCGGACCATTTTTTAATACTTGAAGCGGTATGAGAGGACGCATTGTCATTTTGAAAGACAATTTTAGATTTAACCAAGCCATACAAGTCAATTGTATACATCAGCTCGTCATCCAGAATAGTCTCATATGTCTCAGCATTAATACTGCCATCAATTCTACAAAGATACCCAACACTTGATGAAACCATACATCCCCAAACTATAATTGATCTACACCGAATTTTTTTGATTGAGTAATATTATGATCTCTGAGTGGTTCCCCGATTTTTCTGAAAGTTCTATCACGTCCATCAGATCCCTCTAGATTTTCTTTAGTCTCATCTGACCATATAACCATATCCTAGTCCTTATTTTCCTTATTTCTGTGTGTTTATTCAAATTCTGATCTTGCTCGACGATGAGATTTTTTTAATTGTGGGCATTTCTTTTTGTATCTAGATACGATGTTGCTACGTTTTAATGTGCGCAGTATAGTACTCTAAGAGGCGGATATTCCTGCATAGGTCCTGAGTTCTCGCTGTATTTCTGTAGAGGTGGAGCATTTACCACTTGTTGCTAATCTTCCAATATATTTTTCATCATACTTATCTAAGACCCGAAGACAACCTATTATAGACTCTGGTGTATTTTTTTCAACTCTATTTATTACTCTGGACACTGTTGCTTGTGAAACTCCGACAATTTCAGCTATTTTTTGAAGATTTTCCATTTAAAGCAAGTTCTTTAATTCTTATTTCAATGTTCTTCTTGTCATACCAAATAAGCCTTAACACCTTTTGCTAAGGATTTAAAATAAAAATGAACAATTTTGCGGTATTTTAGAATGTTCTAGAATGAAAATTTTGTAAATTTAAAAATTTCGTCAAAACACAGAATCACCTACTTTCAACTTTGAGTAATCATATCTCTATCAATATTTAAAAGATATTTATAATATTTGGATAAGTTATAGACAAAGGCTGTATCTATTTATTATATGAGTATTAGCTTGGTTGAAGTCTTACTCATTCATGAATTACTATTTAAGTTCGAATTTCCCAAACACTGAATCACTTTTGACGGGCAGTGTATATAGAAATTTCACTAAAATATATATTGTTTAAAAACTGTATTTTGATTATCATTTTGAATATAGACTAAACCTCCAAATTTGACAAGAATGTATCGGATTTTTCAAAAACCCCAAAGGAGCAATATTTTATTAATAGAATAATAAATATGTAAAGTAATGTTACAGCGCTAAGAATTTCTTTTTCACATAGATTCAATTCAGATTCGGAATTTAATTTCCTTAAGAAGAATCGGTGAAAAGGAATATTGTTATACTTTTAATAAGTATAAAAGTACTGACTCCTAGACCATTAACTTAGCTTTCTTTTTATTAAAAGGATTATTTTTAGTTGTTCTCCGAATTATTTTAATATCAATTAACAAGAAGCAGTAACAGTAATTAAGATAATTTTAAACAATTTTCAATTTAATGATCGAAAATCTTGATTATCAATGCAAAAACAAAATCACGAAAATAATGATTGTATCAAATTTTCAACAAAACAGAAGTAAAAATTGTATTAAATAGATTTTTGCCTCTATAAAGTTGTATTTCCTTATTTGAGCTTGGAAATGAAATTAGATCAAAAATAGGGTCATTCAAAGTCATGAAGATGGGACTTATTGTACCGGGGACAACTTAGTTGAAACCAGGCCAATTTAATTAATAAATGACGGTGTCTTGATATTTATTATAGAAAGATTCGATCCTGAATTTCACTTTGTATTACTTTACTTAGTGGATCCAAATAAACAATGCGTCCTTGTTTTCTGTCGTCAAACAGTTTATACATAGAAGCGCAATCATTTGGAAGGGAATTTTTGAAGAAAACATAATTTGGCAAAAAATTTTCGAAAGATGTTTCTATTCTTTTTGAAAAATAAATTTAAAGATAATTTTTATTTTATGTA
>NIPM01000830.1:22500-44131 GCA_002738285.1 Holacanthella duospinosa | reverse complement strand
CCCTAGGTCCATAGTTGTTTAGTCAGTCACCACTAAAGTACACAAAAGCAAATGTCTTTATTATCAATCACATCTTTCAGTAATCGTACAATTTGAAAGTGTATAGAAGCACAAGCTAACGCTCAAAGTTNCTAGTAATAAATTAATTCCAATTTTGCATGAGAATTTAAATTTTATAGTACAATTTTAATAACTTTAATTTTCACCTATATAGATTAATTAAATCGTGGGTCTAACAGCGAATGCTGGCACACATTTATTCGATCTAATAACAAATCTTTATACATATATAAGTTGTATAATATTAAATACTGTATTTTATTCCTATTTATATACATATAAAATTATTGTTCGATTAATTCTTAAGTCAGAATTAAACTTTTACTATAAAATGATAAAAGATTATTTAACTCTTTTTTTTTATTTACAAAAGAGTTAAATAATATAATAATATATTTATTGTTTATATCAACATCTTATATTAATATTATAGATGTGCCTCTATTTAATTTAAGTTAAACTTTTAAAAAATTTATATTATATAATAAATGAATAATAGTTTTTTGGCTTTTTTTGTTATTATTTATATCGATGTATTTATATATTATATATTTATTATATTAATTAAATGAATCTCTATTCTTATTAAATAAAATTTTATTGTTTAATAAGTATTTTATATTTATATACATCTATTATACCTACAGTTTTTTATTCTAAAAACTACAAATAACACCTAAAGTGTATGTGTATTTTATATGATTATTACACGGACTTAACATTCCTAATTTCTGATGGAATAAAATATAAAGTTTAAACTTTCATTATTATAATTAATATATTTATAATATTCCCTTTAATATCAAAAATTAATATGCCTTACCTAAACACTAAATTATAAATACCACAAACCATACTCTTACGTTATTCATTTAATAAAAGATAAGCTAAACAAGCTATTGGGTTCATACCCCACTTATAGAATTTAAATTTTCTTCTTTTTAATTATATTCAAAATTAATAACTTAATTTTTATCCCATCTCTTGTGTTCGGCTCAATCTTCTCTATTTCAAGCTCGTCTTGACTTATAGCTTGAATAGGTTTAGAAATTAACTTAATAAGTATAGCCCCAATTCTTATTAACAAAACATCTCAACTATCAGTTGAAACATCAATTAAATACTTCTTAACACAAGCTATTGCCTCCTGAATTTTAGTGTTTTTTGCTATTATTCATAATTATCTAGTAATTAATGTGCTATATTTTACTATATCTATTTCCGATATCATAATAGCATGTTTGATGTTAAAAGCTGGAGTAGCCTCTCTACACTTTTGATTTACTAAGATAGCTACATCTCCTACACGATTTGAAAGAACAGTGATTATCCCAGAATTCAGAGACTTTACATTCTGGTAATAAATGACTAATGCATAAGAAACTAGCCCTAACCCATCTCATCCTAATAAAATTCTAATTATATTTGGGCTTAATACTATCAATATTATAGGTATTACAAATATATAAACTAATAGAATAAAACGAGTTAAATACTTATCGCCATGCATATAAGAGTATGAATAAATTAATACTATAGATGAAATGAAAGATACTACCCCTAAAAATGTTAATCTTATTCAATCTAACAATAACACAAAAACTACCACTACGGAATTTAATTGAAAAATCTCTCATTCTANCAAAAACTAACACTACGGAATTTAATTGAAAAATCTCTCATTCTACAAAAATAATTTTATTTAATGTATAAAATCATGCCCCGTATAATATTATAAAGCTCCTCATGGATATGAAAAATACTCTGTATATAAAAGAAATATCTAACAATATTGGCTTTAATTTAAATCATTTAATTATTTAGGAACCAAAGTTATCTAAAGACCCACAACCTTAAATTTTTCAATTAAACTACCTAAATTGTATAATTTTTAATCATAATAGTTTATACCCAATTNTTAAATTTTTCAATTAAACTACCTAAATTGTATAATTTTTAATCATAATAGTTTATACCCAATTAAATAATATTTTATTTAATAAAATTAAAATATTAATAGATAAAATATGTATTAATACAACATGCAACTCCAAAAAGCTAGTATTTTGGGTGTTTAAGACTCTTGAGTAATACTTCCCATGTTGAGTAAAAAAAAATATATAAAATGTAAACATATATAAATATATTTACTATACAAAATAAACTTGATGAACTCAATCCATGGCCTACTATTATTATTAACCCCCCATTTAAACCTCATGTAAATCCAGTAATAACACCACAAATTACTACTCCTATATGAGCTACTGAAGAATAAGCTACTAAAGCCTTTAAATCATTTATTCGGCAACAAACTAGGCTAATAAAAATTATTCCAATTAATCTTAATCTAACTAGCAACTCTCCAAAGCTTACTTTAATTAAATGAGGTATATTTATTATTATACGGCTTAATCCGTATCCCCCCAATTTTAATAACACCCCAGCTAAAATTATAGAGCCAGCAACTGGGGCTTCTACATGAGCTTGAGGTAACCACAAATGAGTTAAAAATATAGGTAATTTTACTAAAAAAGCAAAAATTAAAATAAATCCTATTAATCAAGAAGCCCCACCACTATAATAGCTTAACCATCTTAATTCTAATAAAGATAAACTTACAAAATTGGCACCAAATCCTTTAACTATTATTAAATAAATTAACCCTATTAATAAAGGCAAAGAAGAAAATAGAGTATATATTATAAAATAAACTCCAGCCTTTAAACGCTCAGGTTGGTGCCCCCACCCCATAATAATAAATAAGGTTGGAATTAATCTGATTTCAAAAAAAATATAAAATATCAAAAAATTAGTTCTTATAAATCTTAATATTAAGGATATTATCAGTAATAGTATAAAAAATCTATACATTTTTGTAAAATTACTATTTATATAAACATAAGTTCTAACTAAATATATTAATAATACCAAAAAACTCTTAATAATATTAGTACATAGCTTAAATTATCCAAACCATTCCATCTACTTAAAAAATTATATCTCTCGTATAAAGAAATATGCGCAATTAATATTAATAGATATATAATTAACCACCCTAAAATTACCCATACAAAAATTTTGTTTATTAAAGTTCCTAAGCATATTAAACCCAACATAGACATCATTATTTTTATCATTAAATAGTTAAATGAAATATATTAATATAATCGCCCCCAAATATACGCGCTATAGAAATTAAGATTGTTAATCCTAAAACTCCCTCACACACTCTAAAAATTAAAAATATTATTATTAAGTAATAAGTCTCGGAACTAAATTTTAAAGCTATAAGATAAAAAATTACTAAAATTAAAAATTCTAGACTTACTAGTATTTCAAGAAGATGTTTTGAATTCTTTATAAAGCTCATAAATCCAGCCCAAAATGATATTATAATGAATAAATCTCATAGAATAAATTTTAATTTAAATTAGCATAAATAGCTATTATAATTTAATTTAAAATATTCATCTTGTAAATCAATAATTAGGACCCACCTGTAAAAGCTTCAAGAAGAGGTATTAATTCTATCCTTGGCCTCCAAAGCCATTATTTTGTATAAACTACTTAATGAATCCTTATAACTTTTCTCTATTTGGCATAAAAATTATTAATATTTTAATTATCTTTAATTCAATTATATTTCTTATAGCAAACACCCCTTTTTTAATAATTATAATAATAATTATTCAAACCTTTTCTATTTGTATAGGACTAAAATTTATAATCAAAACATCTTGATTTTTTATATATATGCAATAAGACATGCTAGTGTGAAACCTGTTATCCAATTGGATTTGTACTTTGTAAAATTCAACTCAAAAATTCGGGCAGTGATATCAGAATGTTTAACCGACTTACATGCACTGAAGTCTCAAATGAGTTTAAAAATTCAATTTAAGCGTCTTCTTTGTGAGTCCAAAAATGGGGAAGATATCTATGAATATCAAGACAAGTATATCAACTCGAATATGACTGTAGTTTTAAACAAGTTTGCAAGTTTGGATAGATATCTAGAGCTATGAGAAGCAAAAATACATCATACTGTCAGCGTCTTTCAGCAGTATGGCTCTGGGTGGCAGTTCAGCTAGGTATTGGTTTGTGATATCAAAGTCGCAAAGTTTAGACCATTCAGTGGTAGGAATTGGATGGATGTCCCTGAACAATTGAACAATATAAGGGAAAACGTGCAACTGTAAACATCAAAGCAAAGAGAAACAACTGTTTCGAGATGGCTGTGTTGGCCGCTCTTCACAATCCCGTTAATCCGCACCGGGAATCTTCATATTCTTCTGTTAAGAAGCTGTACAACTTTGATTGTATCGACTTCCCTGTGAGTATAGCTAAAATTCCCACTTTTGAAAAAACAAATGAGATTGCTATTAATGTGTTTGGAACACATTATTCCAAGCGACAAACTTCACCTGTAGTAGTTCCAATACAGATATCTAGGTTCAACTATTCTCATTTCAAAACAGTGAACCTACTCCTTCTCGTTGACCCCCAGAACCCATTATGTTGCTATTAGAAACATCAACAAACTGTTGGGAAAACAAAACCAGCATCGAAGGGTACTATGCTACAACTGTTTGCAGCGCATACCCATTTGTAATCAAGACTGTGACAATCAAGCATGCGATAATCAATGTGCTTTCAGGAGTCATAGAATTCTGTGTGAAAAATTCGAGTTTCAAAAAGTCAAAATGCTCAAAGCGAAAAATGGCACCTCCCCTTCAATTTCGTTTGAGAACTTTCGACATCAAATGAAAGTAGGCTATGTAGTGTATGCTGACATGGAATGTCTACTGAAATCTGTACCTCCAGCGAGTAAGAATGGAAAGATTTCGAAAACTCAGAAAGAAAAAGTTCATGTCCCTACTGGTTTCTCATACGCTGTCGTGAAAGAAAATTCTACCCTTGTGGCCCATAGAGTCTACAGAGGAAGTGATGCTGTAGACATATTTTTGCAGCATTTGTTGGAAATTGCTAACATTGTCACCGACATCTACAAAGTAAATGTTCCAATGCACTTGTCAGAGACTAATGAAATGGAATTTCATAATGCAGAAATCTGCCATATTTGCAAATATCGTTTTGACGAAGATTCTGATGACCGAAAGTGTCGGGATCATAATCATATGACAGGTATACCCTGTACATTCTTACCATTATATTTAGTTAATGATTCTCTACTTGTATTTGTAGGAAAATATCGCGGTGCTAGTCATCAGAGCTGTAACTTGAATTACACGCAAAACGAACTAGTCCCAGTTATCGTAAGTACTAGTGAATTTAAATAGTAAAATGTTTTATAAAAACAAAAACAAAATTGTTTCAGATGCACAATTTCCGCGGCTATGACCACCATTTAGTCATACAAGGATTTAATAAAATTGGAAAAGTGATTTCCGTACTTCCAACAAATTTTGAAAAGTATTTGAGTGTTACCGTGGACAATTTATAGATTTTTTACAGTTTTTAAACTGTGGTCTAGGAGAGTTGGTGGAGAATCTGAATTGAAGGGAGGGAACAGTTTCTCCATCCTGGAACAAGTATTTGCTGACAAGGCATCGCTACTGACAAGAAACGGAGTATACCCGTATGACTACATCGACTCTTGGAAAAAATTCGAAGAACGTCAGTTGCCATCCCGACCAAAATTTTTCAATACTCTACGCAAAGAGCACGTGACAAGATCTGACTACTGTTATTCCAAATTAATATTCAACACCTTTAAACTGCAAAATCTGGGTTCTTACCATGATTTGTATTTATTGACTGATACTCTGCTGCTTGCTTGTGTCTTCGAACAATTTTGAGAGATGTCGCTACTGAACTTTGGACTGGATCCGGCACACTACGTCTCCGTTCCTGGATTAGCTTGGGATGCGGCGCTTAAGATGTCCGGTGTTCGTTTGGAATTAGTGACTGATATTGAAATATACTTGTTCCTGGAGCTGGGTATTTGAGGTACGTAATAACTCGATAATAGCTACTAGTTAATAATAAGATGGATTACCCACATTTATAGGCGGGATTTCACAAATCAGCTTGCGCCACGCTCTAGCCAAAAATAAGTACATGCAGGGATACACTGCTACTGGGAACGAGCGGGATCAGGAGTATATCGTATTCTGGGACATGGTTAATCTCTACGGAAAAGCATTGCAAGCGTTTCTTCCAGTTAGCCACTTCACTTTCTTGGAGAAAGATCTCATTGACAAATTCGACATCACATCTGTGCCTGACGATGATGACATCGGATACATACTGGAAACTCTCTTATCCAAAACACTTGCACATTGACCACCAGGACTATCCATTAGCAGTGGAACGTAAAACCATTTGTTCCTCTAGCTTGAGTCCTTACCAACAGAAGCTTCTTGCCAAGCTTCCGATAAACTACATGGAAACTCAAACAAAGCTCGTGCCTCACCTATCAACTCGGAAACATTATGTCTGCCGTTATCAAAATTTAAAGTACTATGTCGTGAAAGGGTTGGTTATTAAGAAGATACATCGAATTCTCGCGTTTAAGCAAGAAGCATGGTTGAAAACTTATGTGGACTTTAATACAATGCGACGGGCTAGCGCTACAAACGAATTCGAACGAGCTTTCCACAAGCTTTGCGTCAAAGCTGTATTTAGAAAAGGCATGGAATCTGTCAGGAAACGCATGAACATTAGGTTGAATAATGACCCTTTGTGTTACTTTGAACAAGGAAATTTACACAGGCTTTCAGTCCTGGAACTTAGCAAGCTGCATATGAGAAAATTTCATTACGAGTTTGTGAAGAAGAAGTGGGGGTCAAACGCTGAATTGCTAATGACGGATACTGACAGCTTGTCCTACCTCATCACTACGAATGGCGTGTACAAGGACATCTTACCAGCTATAGACTTCTTTGACACAAGTGCTCTATCACCGTTAAATCCATTATTTTCAGTGAAAAACAAAGGGGTAATTGGAAAAATGGAAGATGAGGTGAAAGGGAAGATTATATACAAGTTCACTGGTCTTGGACCAAAGTCATATTGTTTCCTAGGCAGCAATGAAGACAGCACGACCTTCAGGAAAATGGCACTTAAAGCAGTTCCACAATTCATTCAGAGACGGAGTCTGACGTACTCTAAGTTGGAAAAGATTTTATTCAATCAAAACATCCTAGCTTGTAATATGAGCACAATGAGGTGTTATAAGCACAATATTCATAATATACAGCACACAAAAATTGCGGCTGATGGGTTTGATTCCAAACGCTACATACTTTCAGATGGCGTTAAAACTTTGCCTTATGGACACTACTTAATTAAAAATCTCCCTACTTAAATTTTCCAATTTAATTTAAAAATTTTCAACTTAATTTAAAAATCTACCTATTTGATAATAAAGTAAATTTAGTTTATACAAGCTACAAGTAAACTTTCATAATTAGCTCTATTTCGCTGCGACAAATGGGGCATTTTAGTTGGCTGGTAGAGCAACTGAGACATGTAGCCAAGTGACAGCACAGAGCATATAAGTAGGATGCGATTTCAGAAAGGCAAATTTTACAGACAATGAGGTGTTTCAGTTTACTAATTTCTTCATCTAAAGCAGCAATATGTTCAGACTTCTCTTCATTAATAATATTTTGAAGCGAAAAATTTACCTATAAAAATTTTTAATCAGTAAAGTAAAACATATAATACGATCTGGATTTTAGCTCGTGAACAATAGAGGGTTCTGCATTATCGCAAACAGTCTGGTTGTGGAGAAGACTTATCAGATAGCTGACAGATAATTTAATCTGAATTTATAAGCTTACCACTGAAGAATCATATTGCCTGTGATTGTTGAGAACATAATAAGTGCAACTAGGTGAATTATGCTCGTGTTCTTCCCAGGGGTCGTCCAGTTCGGTCCATTCATAAAGAGAGATCCCGCAATAAAAGCACACTGCAAGATCAACTGTTCCAGTATAGAGAAATCCAGCATCTGCCATGCGGAAAAAGTCCGGAAATGTCTGATGTAGTATTGCTTGGAAGCTCTGAATGCGTTTGGTAATTGAGCAGAAAATAGGGAATTTCGGACCCTTCTCTACCAAAATTGCAACTTCTACTAAATCCTCCGGAATCGCTTGTTGTTCCATCTTTTTATAAACTTATTCGAATATGTTCACTTATTGAATGATGGTTTGTAACTAGTTAAGAATCGGTGTAATGAACCCAAGTGGCTCCAGTGAGTGTGTTGAACTCAGCCGCGTCTGCAGCTGAGTCATCATCGTCATTTGCATTTGGGGCTAGTGTCTTGCGCCGTTTTAATGTACTTAACGTCTGTGACGACATCCTATTCCGTAAAGTCAATCCCATAATGCTGCTTGGAATCGACAATTTTTTCAGGATGTAAAGGAAAGTGTTTGCTCCTGGAGGCGGAATGGAGTTTTTATGGGTAGTCCTCAGTACGTATGATAGTAAATCTACAATATTAGCTCCATCGCTTCGGATCCCATTGAGTCGTACTTCACCTCCTTCATTCCATGAAATTTTATGATTCGCTTTCTTTAACGCTGCCATGATATACATGCTTGCTTGCCGAAATTTTGGAGGCAGCATCTCACTCAGTCGCTGATGTGATAAATGCTCATCCGTATCTTTAGTGATGGTCACTGGAATTTGCTTAACAGTCTCAGAGGTGTCAACAACTGGGGGAGTAGAAATTACTTGTACTGGCAATGGACTTTGCGTAAGTTCATAGAAATGATTTCTTAATTCTTTCATGACAGTATTAAATATTGCAAGTTTGATATCGTCTGTAAGGCTGTGCAAATTAAGGATTTCGGAGGATGTCGTATTTTTTCTGTTGAATGAGTTCATGATGCCGTCTTATGAAGTAATTGACTAGCATAGTACGAGCCTATCAACTTCTCATACTCTAGTTGTGGGATGAGCTTCATTTTTTTCGACATTATATTCCAGCTGCGTGACTGAGAACGTTTGCAGCAAGTCCACCGAGTATAGACAGTAGTGGTGTAATCAATAGAGGTAGAAATCCACCTCTTTAAACAAGGAGTTCCTTTTTTCTTTTGAGAGACACTTTCATTTTTGCCAAATTCCTTATGATCTCCTTGTGGCGTTTTAGTTTCCTCTTATGTAGTTCACTCAGCGGAACGTTTCCTTGTAACGTATTCAGAGCTAGCTCTGACAAAGCATCGATATTATCTCTCGAGGCTTTTTTGATAATATGTTTTCTGTGTTTCACTTTGCTTTTTCTAACTAGTTCTAAAAATTGCTTATTCCTCTGTATTCTTTTTGTCATAATTTGGAACTAATTTAGTTAGAAAAATAGATTATGTGCTCTTCAGTTGGTAGAATACCACACTGAACACGCAAATGATCATCACAACTCGGATGTAAATTCAAAAATAGGGATGTGTACGGTTTCTGAGTTGCTTGTTCGTACGCTTCAAAAATTAAACTGGGCTTACGGGGTTCAACTGGCGACTCAAGTACATGACTAGCAAAGAAAACGATGGAGTCTTGCAAATTGTTATGTAATGAGTATTGAGTCGAATATCGCTGCCATATTTCTCTTGAGGAAACAGATTCTGGGACAGAAAAATGACAGATATAGACCTGAATAAAATGAAATCATCGAGTTCATTGACCAGATTGTGTTGGCAATAATTTTGTCTTACCGATGATGCACCCCACATGTGAACAATTCTTGAATTGTTTCAGTGAATCAGTCATTTGGTCGTCAATTACAATAAGAGTATTAGTGGCATGAATAAGTTCTAAATTTAGTTCTTCTGCACACCTAACACTTTTAACATTAGATTTCATTGTGTCATAGCCTGGCTGGTATGTCTTATAGAAGATAATGACATCATCTATTCGTGGTTTAACAAGGGAGTCCAGATGTTGGATCAAGTTGCTCACAAATGTTGTTTTACCGCTCTGAGTTCCTCCAGCAACAATATATGTAAATGGATGATTTAACTGGGTAAACTCAAATTCGTAGCTTGGATGGATCATAGTGACTGTATTTTCCTGATGTGTAGTGTCAACGTTACCTGACCTTTGTCAATTGGAAGCTCCTCCCCAAATTCATCACACAAAACAATGGAAATCACATCAAACTCACTTCTGGACAGTGGGATATAAAAAAGATTAACAAGTGTACAGGCTTGTCCTTCTTCTCCAGCAATGTTCACCATACGTAATAATGGCACACGAGTAGATCCAACAATTTGTGTCTGAATGATGTTGGAATAAATGAACATGTGGTATCTTCCAGCAAACAAGTCAGCCGTATAGTTTCCAACAAAAAATTGAGATAAATGAGGAAGCTCATTTGAGAACTCACGTTTTCTGTCAAATCCAAGCACGTCAGATAATTTCTCACTGATTTCTATCGTATTTCCTACACCAACTTCAAGGCTCACTTTTTTCTTCACCTCACTATAGGAAAACCGACAGTCAACCTTGTGTTTGTTTAACTTTGAGTTTGCTTCTTGTAGTAGCTGATTAACTGATCCATAGTGTTGAAGATTTAAAACAGTATTCCCTCCGATTTGTCCAGAGTCGGATATCAAGTTCTCCTCGCCTTGCCCAGTCAATGTACGAATGGAACAAACATACGTCAGTTCAGAAAGAGCTAACTCGTACTGATCAGGCTCCAATTGAACTTTATATGGCAATTTTATCTTATAATTTGCAATTCTTTTCGAAGGAAAGTATTTTTCTGACCCATTGGATGGGAGAGTTAGATAAAATGACAACATGAAGAGTTATTCTTGTGTTGATTCTCTGTGTTCCAACACTCTACTGAACTCTTTGTAGTAGAAAATGCCACTAATTACATCTCCATTCATGTCTCTTATACGATAAGTAATGGGAACTGAATCGATTACTTCACATACTTCAAAAATTTCCGTAGTAAACGTAGGCCAATAACCTTTTTCAAAGTTTCTTTTCAATTTCGCAATCTAAACACGGTCATATAATTTGAATTTTGCTGATCCAGCATGGTGACTAGTAACATCCTTATAGGATTCCATCCAAACGTCCATTTCATTTTCTTCGTTGACGTCATTTGGACGAACTTTTGTCTTTGAGTGTATTGTTTCATTGTAGGATTTTACCAATGACGGAAGAATGTGGATATATTTTTGTTGACCACTCATCGTCAAATAGTTAGATATTCGAGAACATATTGTCCTATTGAACCGTTCAATGACACTTGATCCAAAATCTGAGTATGGTACATTTCTATAGAATGACACTTTAGCCACCCTGTAAACTTTTTGTTCCAGAACTCTGTCCTTTGGTCACATTCTAGATACTTTGGTCGCTTATTGGATGACTGCAGAATAGATTTAAATGCTTTAATGACTTCTATTGCTCGCTTAGATTTCATTGAAATAGCAAATGCGAATTTGGTAAATACATCGATGACAGTGAGCAGACAGCAAAACCCTCAGTTATTTCTTTTGTATTTTGGAAGAAACACAATATCTGCTTGTCATAGATAGTTTATACCTGGTGCAGTAACCCTCCTTCGTCTAAATCTTGTTCTTCTTGGCTTATGTCGAGTATACGAGTCTTGTGTTAACAAACAATTTTTTGCCTGTTTAGTTGTTATACCACAAATTGTACTTAATCGATCAATGCTACTTACACCTCCATCAGATTTAATGTCTTTGTAGACTTCGTCAATTTGTTTTTGGTTCATGTTTATTTAACTTTAAATTTTACAAGTGTAACAATAGTAGCACAACAAATTCATTCTTGTGATGACAGTATCTTACTTAAAGTCTGACAACATTGAATAACGGTCACAAGATTTTCTACTTCTGAAGCCATAAATGATTCACTCAACCCCTTTGAGAAATTGACATGGAAATTGTTCCTTACAAATTTTAATACACTAGAATCATTAGTTTCTAATGAGTACTCACTAAAACGGCTTAAAATATTTTCGTAACTAAATCCATTTGTTCTATGTAACGGATAGTAAACACAAAATTGCCCACAAGAATTACTTGAACCAGATTGGATTCGGGTTCTCATTGTGCGAATAACACTTCCAGTACGCTTTAAAAAATTTGTGTTAAATTTATTGTAAAACGAAAGTTGCATTGCACAACTATCAAAAAATTCAACTTCGTTAGTGTTTTTGTCCTTAAATATAGCTAACCAATGTAATCCAGACTCGTTTGATGTGTCCGTATTCACGATGACAGCCAAACTATTCTCATGGATGTTTCGTAGTTCATCGCTGGGAATCACAGTTGTGTAATAGCGGTCACTATCTATACTAGTTTGTAGAATCTTCAGGAGGTCGATTGTGTTCATGATGACACAACAGATTGGCGAAACCGATCAATTTCTAGTACTCCCTGTTGCTAAGAATGTACAATACAATGGACAGATTTATCCAGCGCTTTACTAAACTGTATTTCCAATTTTACACTTCCTGATTTTTCCAAATAGAGTAAGGATTCCTTTCCCGTCGGTTGTTGAATTGCAAAAACAAATAATGCATTATTCTCCTTGTAGCTTTTTCATGCATAAACTTCTGACGTTGAAGTGATGAAAACGAAATGGGTTAGAGCCAATATCTCCATTAAAAGACAGGTTATTAACAAACCCAATTACAATTCTGGATGGAACAGTATTCAGAAATATATTCTCCTCCACAGCAGATGGACTCCCCTGTGATATGGTGAAGTACTTGATTTCTGTATTTTTGAAAGGATACTGAGCAATTTCTCCTCTTTCAAGCAACCGCTGATTTGCCAATATTATGCGTTGGAAAGGAATCTGCTTGCGAATGTAATAAGTTGCTGTTGTCAGTTTGATAGTCGCATCATCCTTAGGAGTTTCAGAGAACAAAGCGAATGAATCAGGGATGCGCGTAAAACAAATTCTTATGTTGACGTCATTTAAGATGTATCTATGCTGAGTTGCTGAATTGAAGCGTAATTTGTCCAAAAGCTCGAGTCCCTTCGACTTGGAAATATGTGCTTTTCGCTTCTTCCATCCCATATTTGTATCATCAGTGATTCCACCATTAGTGTCCTCATAATACAAAGCGCAACCTCCTTGTGAACTTTTATATTCATTTCCATACGAGAGTAGAGCTTCTATGTACGCTCGGTAAGGATAACCGTTGTTACTTGTGGAGACAAGCTTTTCGTTGAAGTAAATATCTAATTGAAAAAATAGAGAATGAAGAAACAAATTTGTTGTTCCAATTCTTGAGTCGTCTGGTAATTTTGTACCATCTTTCTTGGTAACTTTCAACTTCACGTAGATGAAACTGTCACAAAGATCTAAATAGTGATTTCCGTTTCCCGGAATTTTGAATTCAATTTTGTTTGATGAGTCCTGTACATTCACTATTGGCTGATACTCTTCATACATGCCATAATCACATGTTGTGTGATTATGGCAACGTGGAAGGAATGGAAAACAAATCGACTTCACCACGGATTGCCGGTTTTGATAATGTGTGGAGCAACGACATTATGAAAAAATGTCTAATCTGGTTCTCGTTGACTTATTCTTCTGTTTTGTCCTATTAGATCTTTTTGAAACAAGCTTCGTAGATTTCTTTTTTGGTTTTGAGGACCTTACAAGCTTCTTTACCTGCATAGTTAGTTTATTTAGTTTTGCATTTAAATTTTTGCATTATTTTTCTACCTTAATTGTCTTTGTTTTGCTTCTTTTACACACACCTTTTCCAGTTTGAAGAGATTGAGCTGCTGACTGCAATATTCCGGTACCCACGTTCTTTATGAATCCTAGACTAACGGGTGCAGCGGAAAAAAAGGGACTGATGTAAATTTCATATTTTGATCAAGTTCCTGCAAATATAAAATTCCGAATGTAATTCCATTCGATAAAGCATAATATTTGCCTTACGGTTCCACTAATGGTTGATAGAGTATGGTCCATTTTCGGCACAGGCGCGCAATAGTTTGCGAACTTTCTCCATACTCCTTCGGACGACTGATATGTCCACTTGTTTCAAGCAATTACTTCACTCTTTTCATTAAAGCAGTAGTGTCAGTGGTTTTCCAACCACCTCTGTACACTAGTTGATCTAAATAACTAAAAAAATCTTCTATCGGACGGGCTTGGGGTAAGTTGGTTGGATTTTCTTCCTTTGGTACAAAATGAACGACTTTCTCTTGGAGAAAGTCAATCACGGATTTCGCGTAATGAGAAGATGCTTTGTCTGGCCAGAAGATGTAATTGCCGTCCGAATGATATTTTTCGATGAATGGGATGAGTCTCTTTGCAAGACACTGAGTTTTATAAATATTCTGATTAATGGCGAGGCCTGATGGGATGAAGTAAGGAGTACTGATTCCATCCGGTGAAAGTGCAATCCAAATCATAATTTTTTTTTCAAACTTGTGTCTAAATTTTAGTTTTACCTCTGGACTAGTACTCTGCCTGTCTGTGGAGTAATATTTACTGTTTCCAGGAATAAGAGCTTTGCTTAAGGGGAAGTAATGTTCGTCGTCAATGATGAACTTTTTTTTTGAGAATTTCTGCATAATCTTCGGCACTGAGTTTTCACTTTGAGAATTTGCTCTTCCGTGTACTCCGGGGATCGACTTTTCTGAAACATTTGATGTTGGTCTTGTCTTGTAGTGTCCGTAGAATATGTCGATGACTGCATTTGAATTTTTTTGCTGCGTCCCGTTGACTAATCTTGTCGCTTTCTTCAAAAAGCTTTTCCAGTTTACGGACTTTCTCTTTCGTCGTAATTTTGGGCTTTTTGCCGGAACCAACTTTTTTTTTCCATTGGGATTCCATTTTCAACCCTTTTGGTTATCCTATAAATTGTTTGCTTACGAATATTTTCCAGTTGAAAATGTTTAACAACCTCCAATTTCGTAACACCCGGGTTGGATTCAATCAGTCGTCCGAAACGAATTCTAAGAACTTCTTGTTGTGATGCTGTCATTTCCTCAGTGGCATTACTAGGGAAATTAGGAAACCCGTTTTCCACAATACAAAATCCCGCTTAATCCAAAAAATATACTACTAATATGAAATTCGCGCGATTAGTAATAGTAAATTCTCAATTTACGTCAGTCCCTTTTTTTCCGCTGCACCCGTTATTTCGCTTCAAAGCCGTTTTCACTGTATCACCGTTCGTAGCAATGTCAGAGATCGTTCTTAGAGCAGCCTCTTTGACGTGAGGAAATATATATTTCATTACTAATGGAATTGCGTACTTTGCAATTCCACCCAATACTGAACCTAAACCTCCTCCTCTTTGTCTCACTCCATGGAAAATAGGTATCCCTTCCCCAATTTGCCCTTTAAGAGTGTGGTAATAATGATCGTGATGAAAGATGTACTTTTGTTTCATGATTAAAGAATTGAGGTCTAGACTCGGCAAAATACAGACTGGTACTAAAAGGCAAGTTTGCTTGCTGCATCCTTTAAAAAAAAATAACAGTTCACAAGATCATTGAACCATAAATCAATTGATAAATCTGTCTTGTTGCTAATCTCCTCCTATAAAGTATTTATTTAAAAAAATGACTTTTTTAGACTAGTAGCATTGTGATATGAATTGAACCCATTACTTTTTAATTCGATGGTAATGTTTATTCCACTAGGCTAGAAAAGCCATTTACAGTTTTTTTTATAAATAGTAACAGTTAATTTTTATTATTTGTAAGAACATTTATTTAGAGTATTCTTGTTAAGTCGTGCAAATGTAGGATTGCTTTATTTTTCATATACAATTATTACAAATGTGTGTAATTGTTAGATATGCAACAGTATTCAATGGATATTTGCATCACTGTGCATGGGAACCTCCTGTTGACATACTCTCAAGTGTGTGAGTTGTCATTTATGAACAGACAACAATTTTCCAACTAATGCATGTAAACACATTTACAACATAAAACACTTTACACCAGAGTTGTCCATTAAACACTGTTACATCATGTAACAATTACATCTAGATGTAATAGTTGCATATTAAAAAATTAAATAAATAGAGCGACGTGAGAAAAATATGAATTTCCAGTGGCTCTTACACCATCATCAATGGCCTTCGTGTTAAATGTTGCCGTCTGAAATTGTACATTTGTGGTCATGTTGATTAAATGTGGCTTTCAAAAATGTAGATATGGCCGTCATAGATTATTGTCTATTTCAAAACGCAGTACAGTTTGTTTATGAATTTCTACCATCGCAACCGAAACAACCATACTCGCTCATAAAATAAAACATCCGTCAGCACATGTGCAAACAATATTAAAATCAAAAGTCAACGAAATTATAAAACAAACAAAGTTCATTGTTATTCTCGATCGAAACCTATTCGTGTTTAGAAATTCATTGAAGTTCTAAATTCCATCATTAGCTTGGTTTCCTAGAAAAACATTTGTTTTGTATAGCAATTTAACTCCATACTCTTGTATCTTTCAAGGTAAGACATTGCTCCATCCATAAATTTTGCATTGTAGACTTGTGTGTTTGCCAATTTTCCTGAGCTTGCAGATGGAATTGATGCTATATCCAATCCCCCTTGAAGGATTTCAACAGCTCGTTTGCTTCAAATTGGAACATCATCTTCGTCGCTCAGAATCTTCCGTTTAAATGCTTCAACTTTTTGTTGTGTTGCACTGTTTGCAACCATGAAATCTTGTTTTTACTTTTAAAACTGAACGCGCTATGATAAACTAACAAGGAGTAATAAAGCTTTTATTGTAAATACTCATCAGACAATTTTGAAAGAGACATGTTTCTTATCGCCACTTTGTACTGATAGTGGGAACTTGAGGATTGGTTAATCACTTGTCGATAAATAGAAGTTTAAAATGAAAATGAAATTAGGATGCCAAGTGTGCCCGAGATTTAAACATTAATCCTTTTTCACAAATATCCCTTAAACCCATTCCATCCCTTGGTAATTTGTATTGGAACTTTAAAATGATAATTTCAAGGTACCTAATCTCAAATGATTTATCGGCACTTGAGGGGAAAAGATATACTTTGAGTTGTAAATGTACTTATGTTGAAAGACGCTTTATTTGATTTGTCTCAACTAGTTATGGCTGATGTTCCTCAGTCATATTTTGGGCATTCTGTACTTACCATAGAATTAACAAGGTATATTTTGTATTAGTTATTGTACAAGGATAGTTACATCATAAGTTTGAAAAACGTTTACTTTGTGCTGTTATAAATTCAGCAAGTCAATTTCTAGACAAAGTTGTAGGTAATTCCCTTTGCGCCAAAGCGGGATTTAGTTATTTTTAAGTTTAGTCTATCGCTAAAAATGAAAACCAAAAGGAAACCAAGGAACATGTTACTTGTGACTAGCCAATCCATTAAACTTATGAAATTAAAACCTTGTGGCAAACGTTGATGACAAATTGAACTTATGATAAGATAATGTTTCAAAGAGTGTCTTTCTTGCGGACTATTTTGAGATGGTTGTGCTCAACAAATGTACTGCCGTGAAACTCGGCTTACATGTCTTAACCTTGTATTTGTCCTGAACAGTTTATCAAAATGGACAAATAAGAGGAAATTTAGTTTTGGAGGATTCGAATTTTGAATTGGTAAGCCGAAAAAGCATAATATTTCTGAA
Source organism: Holacanthella duospinosa (assembly GCA_002738285.1). Lineage (NCBI taxonomy): Eukaryota > Metazoa > Arthropoda > Collembola > Poduromorpha > Neanuridae > Holacanthella > Holacanthella duospinosa. Next base: position 26,448 of record NIPM01000830.1, on the reverse strand, counting down.
ATCAAGAGTCTATTGTTGAAACATTTTGGTATAATTTATCACTGAAAACTACCTATCCTCTCAATAAAAAGTTTTGTGCTATAGAGCCATGAGTGAACGCAGTAGAAAGGTTGCAAAAAAAATTTAACCCTTCGAATCCCGCCGAATTCTTAGAGTTTGCCAAGACTCAAAATGTAAACAGAAAGTTTTTCCATGTGTTCCCTGAACAACTGAACAACAAACAATGTATAACATTTGATTTAGCTACAAAGGCGCCCTCTGTATTGGAGGAAAAAGGATAATATGCCACGTACCCGCCGTTTCAGGTACCTCTATATTTCCTTTTGCTTTACACCATTTTTACTTTTAATCATACATATATTTCTAATTTGTCTGAAGCGAAATCATACATAATATTTGGCTTGCGTCCATTCCTTAACACAAACAAAATTAAATTTAGAGTATTTAGTTTCACCGGGTGTGCCGTATTTGCTGCTGGTAAAGAACTTTGACTATAGACTGTTTGAGGATTTATTTTTACTGAAGTTTTATGGGGGGTTTAGGGGGCTAAACCATTCATTCGGGCCACTCCTTAGGTATGAAATTTAAGAAGTGGCAGGCTGAAAAAAATACTGGGTTTTTTGCCGCACGACTGGAAGGTGAGAATGTTATCATCTTTGATAAGTTGAGTCTCCTGGGGATTGAACTGCTAGAATATATAGAACGCAGACTTCGTTCAATCTTTGACCCAAGCGAACCGTGGGATGACTTGACAATCTGTATGGTGGGAAACCTGGCACAGTAATAATATAGAAGTTCTTCTGCCATATATGATTCCTCATTTAAAATATTAATTTCAGATTAAGACCTGTCGCAGACAAGATTATTTTTCATCGCAACGTAAAATCAATGAGATTAACGAAGGATGGGATAGATGCCTGTAAATCATTTGATCATTGCATTCTGTTAGATGAGTTTATGCGTCAAGGCCCTAAGGAAGTCATATTTACTCTCGACATTGAGAGAGAGACAACTAACAGATGAAGATATGTGTGTACTCCAGACAAAAGCTCTGGCCAATGTAGATAAACAAGGGTTGGAAATATTTCTATTCTCCTCTTACTTTTTTGGAAACAACACGAGAGTATATGAACATAATTTGTAAGGGTTGTGTTTTCCATTTAAACCTCTTTATTCTAATTTACACTTTAACCTTTTAGGCACCGGCTTCAACACCTTGAAACTGATATTGTACACATCAAGTCTGTGGATAAACGGAGAGGAACTCGGGAATCCCTAGATACCCTTACTATCTGTGTAGGGATAGGGTCATGATAACATGTTAGTTTAAACTCTACAACTGGTCTTGCTTAATAAATGCATCATCTGCAATTCTAGTAAGTTTCTTTCTTTTTTCACACACTTGTTTACAGACGCATGTACTATTGGTCATTTGCATGTTCCGTATCTGCTCTATCATACATTCTTATAGGATTATATAATGGAGCCTTAGCTACAAATAAGCCAAGCGTTGAATCAAAATGGGGTTCGAAATTTCCCGATTTACGATTCCATCTTACGGAACTCCTTTCAACGCACTCAATATGATCTAAAATTGGCAATTGCTATGACTGTCCACAAAGCACAGGTTCGAAAAATTTTTTACTATAAACAGAAAATATGACTAACTCAGTATGTCTCAGGGTCAGCCATACGAAAGTGTTGTGATTGGACTTCCTAAAGAGCGAGAGTATGACAGTCTATTCTACAGGATGAGTCCGCAAATATTTTATGTGGCATTAGGTAATAATTTACACTGAGAGGGAATTAAAACTATGCAGCTTACTTTCTAAACAGGTACATCAAATACCCTTCAAGGCGTCCTGTTTTCAAACAAGTTAAATGAATTCCTCGTACGAAGTCACAGTCAGCATTTGCGCCAGTGGCAAGAGTAAGTCTCCCTCCTCTAAAATACAGAATGTGGAAATTTTAAAGCAATTGACTCTGTAAACTTTCTTACCATTTATCATTTTGTTATATAATATTAAAATGTATGCCAGAGAAGTTAAAAAAATTACTTAAACGAGAGGAGTGAAACTTACAGTGGTCTTCCTTTTTTTCTTAAGACTGGAAAATACAAAAACCGTAAAAAAGTAAAGGAGATTATACTTGGAATCGACGGTTATTCAGTTCATCGTCCGATCGTAAAGAAACCTAAACCCCGCCCCCCACTTACCTATTTCCCTCACATGAGTTACGCAATGGATTTGATGCAGCTAGACAACAAAACCGCAGCACGTGAAAAGTTTTCGTTTGTACTCATTGTTTTGAATATGTTTTTCCGCTTTTTATATACTGCTTATTCCAAGCACAAAGATGGCCATGCAGTTCTAGCTGCTCTCAAAAATGTTGTTAAGCAATCTCGGGTGAGGATACTATACTTTCAGACGCCATTTAAATTTACGTCTAGCAGTCTGAAAACTTTTTAGCACTACCCACATTTTTTGCTTTCCGACCATGGAAGGGAATTTTGGAATCAGGACATGAACTCTTATCTAAAGGATCATAACATTTATCTTTAATTCCGTGAAGTCAACAAAAAAAGCTTCTCAAGCAAGAGGTTTTATAGCACGATGTTGTACATCTTAACAAACAAATGTTATTGTAGGCAGAAATGGTGATTCAGACCTTTCAAAAGACGATGGTCAGAATGGAAGAACTAGACCCAGGGGCTTCCTTCAAGTCACTCTGGCCACATGTCGTTAGAAATTACAATAACAGGCATTAAGAATGGAACTATGTAAAAAGTATTTGTAATTATCATAAAGTAACCAATTCTCTAGGTATTATTCTACTATAAAAAAGACTCATGCGGAAGCACTAAACCCCACCAACAAGGACTTGGTGTTTCGTAATGTTTACCACAAATTAATTATGGCGAAACCTCAGAAACCGAAATATAAAGTAGTGTTTGCGTGAGGCGATCGAGTCGCATGAAACTAAATTTTATTTCCCTAGGTGGGGCAAATTGTGAGAGTGGCAAGGAATCGACTGATATTTGAGAAAGCATCTAAGCCTCAGGCATATTCCACCAAGATTTTCAAGTTAGTTTCAGCGGAAATTTGAAATAATCAATAACTAATAATTCGATGGTTTCAGGATAAAAAAAGCAATCAAAGCAATCCCTCCGTTTTTTTATTTGGAGACGGTAGACGAAGACGAAATTATTGATAAGTGCTTTCAGCCTCGAATTAGACGCCAACTTTCAAGGCCACGTTTCCGTTTGGTTTCAAGAAGCTTTTTGACTGAAGAATTGAATCCAGTTCCAACACCCGCCAAACCATAATGGATCTAGGAACTATGAGGGCATTTTCCAAGTATGTGACTGTGAGTAGCAACTCGGCTAGAAGTTTTTTCCATCAAATAAAACAAACTCTTTTCGTAATAAATTATTGGATCAAATCAAGTGTGGTGAATCTTTATTTTTTGAAGTCGCCTTGTGTGATTTGTGGTATTTTCCCAAAGCAAACCAGGAAAAGCAAACTATATTTGGTCAACATGAAGGGGACAATATTATTATAATCATTTTGATATTCAAAATGATCATCAATGTCTGAAAAAAAGAAGTTTCAAAATACGAGGAAATACTGAACGAGACCAATGAACTGTTTCGGCGATATGCTCCCATATTGGAACTTCTTATACGTGTTGACACAAAGTCTTGTTTTGTTTTAGCAATAAAGACGAAAAGGATAAAATCAAAACACCCCTAAATTATTCTCTTGCCCTTGGATTTAAGGTAACATTGTTCCCCAAAGGAGAGACGATGGCAGAAAACCCACCGAGTAATGATATGTTAAATCTATCGACCTCACGATGCCATTGTGTTATAATATATTCCGAGACGAATTGTTTTATGGTACAGTCCAAGAGCCAGCCGAGCCAACTGTAGACTCTTTGATGAAAAAT
>NIPM01000830.1:0-17500 GCA_002738285.1 Holacanthella duospinosa | reverse complement strand
AGAATTTTATTCCTAATAACACTATTCAAGTAATTAGAGTTAAGGTTAAAATCTCCAAGGATAAAGGAGGTACGTTGAAATTCATTGATTTCTTTAAATAGTGAGTTCAGTATTGATATGTCATTTCCAAGTGAGGCTTTGGTGTAAACGGGAGATCTGTAGACAAGTGATAAGTATAAATTTAAGAAATCCAAATTGCACACTAATTGTTATTAATTCTATACCAGTCGATGATTGGGTTTTTGTTTGTACAATTTTAGACTTCACCGTTGAACGTACGAGTATTGCTACTCCACCTCCCCAACTGTGTTTTCTATCATAGTGATGAAGTGTATACCTAGAAATGATTGGTGGTAGTGAGTGTAACTTAAGGTTCGTTTCTGTAAGGCACAATACATCATATTTACATGAGTTCATAATATGTTCAATGGAGTAAATTTTTGAATTATATCCACAGACATTGATACCAGCGATGGTTGAGTTCTTAGGAAAAGCGAGAAATTTTATTTAGTCATGATATCAAGCTTGGTTGAGGATTTCCACTCCAGGAAGGTCTAGGTTATGCTCTAAGGTTGTAAATTCCACTCCCTATGTGATCTGATGTATTGTTTTGTGGTGTAAAATATTGACGTTTGCGCCATGTGTGGAACCCTCTTTTTTGAGTAATTTTTGGAACATCATCCTTAATGAGCATTAGGTCAGGATACTTAAGCTGGAAACGACTTTTATGATTCCAGACAATATTCCTAGCGACGACTGACTTAAATATAATTTTTACAGGTTTGTCAAGTTGGGCAAAAGAAGGCTTCCCTAGCCTTTAAGCGTCACTTACAATCGGGTCAGTTTCCACTCCTAGAATATCGTGAAATATATTTTCTATTTTTGACACCAATAATGTTTGTTGTCATCAGGCGTGTTCAAGAGACGGTAATAAATAAGGGTTGTTTTGCCAAGGTATATTTGAATTTGTTCAAGTACTTTAGCATGAGAGGATGTTTCATTAGCATTTGAGGTACTAGATGATTCAAGTTGAAGAACACGACTCTGTTGCGAATCAACTTGAGTTGATAGTTTAAGGATCTCTGCAGTAATGTCCTTCTTTACATTGTCAATCAAAGTATATACACCTTGAATTTGAGTATGTACTCCATCAATTTTGACATATAGATCACATTTCATCTCGTTAATTGCTTTTATGACTGAACCTGTCTATTTATGCACTTTTACTGGTTTGAAGATCACTGCAGCTTGGTGATTTGCGTTTTCGTCATTGTGGATTATTCATGTAATATAGATAATTTTGGTTTTTCTCAAAAAAGTCAGATAGTGCATGTTATTGAAAGAAGAATTTTGCTGGAGCCGCATATTTGGAACCTGGTAGGCATTCTTCAATTGTTTAACTCGGTGACAGAATTAATGATTGTTAATTGACGTAGTCATTGAGATTTTAAATGTATAGTAATAATAATTTCCTTTACTTAACATTTGAGTATGGGAATGGGAGAAAATGTAGATACATTTGTAGATTTTTTAAACAGCTGATTAAGTTAGTTGTTTTAATTGTAAATTTTAGTTTTAAACGTCTTCCATATTCCAAAAATCCAAATAAGTCCAGGGCAATCCAAATCGTTTCGATATTTCTCTCTGTTTCAAACAGTGGTAAATTTTTGAAAAAAAGCTTCAAATGAGATATGTTCCGCTACACCTGTTTCTTGTTGTTTTTTTGCGCATATATATTTTAATTCTAATTTGAACTTTTATGAATTTGTTTTTATTTAAATTTACGTAATTAATGGATTTTGGTACATAATAATAAAGTTAAAATTGATTTTCTGAATAATTATTCAAGATTCCTTAATATTTTGAATAGTGCAGTGGTAAAATTTTTGATTCCAGTCACCACAGCAGCACCGGATATTACCAACTACAAATCAGACTTGTACTTGCAAGCATATAACTGAATTTTTGGAACCCTACGACAAGAATTCACTGAAAACGGTATAAGCACAAGGACTTGCAAGATTATTATCATTCTCATTTTTTTGTTACGTTCATTCATGATTTTTTTGTCTGGATGAGAAACTGTCTGTACCTTTTTGAGATTACTTCTGTGGCGGGGTCTACTGATTTACTACCGTCACGCTCCGGAGCCATAAGGGTGAGTTGTTTATATTCTGCCAAAGAAAACAAACTTTTTCTGTAATACAACCATATTATTAACAGGTTACGCTCAACTTTAGTGAAACCACAACAACGGCTCTCGAAGTGATTGTTTTCTGTACTTTCAGAAACGTGTTGACAATCGGCAAGAGGGAGGTGGAAATTCTTAGGGACTGAGATGGATACACACTCGCTTGAACGGGGAATGACTTGTGTAAAAAAGTGTACAAATTCCTGCATCAGGACTTTTGTCGTGGCCAATGTTGAGATTGTAGAAATAAAAACCAGGACACCCTTTTCATGTATATAGAATCCAGGAACTTTTGGTACGCCTGGTAAGTGAATATTTTGTAAAATTTTCTTAAGAATTATTTTCAATAATGAACGTTAGCCTCCAGACATGATCCCTATTCCATTATACTAATTCGTTTATCTATTGTTTCTTCCAGGCTATCATTGGGATTGTGGGTTGATCTAAGACCTTCATTTGTCATCTTGTTTTACAGTTTGGGAAACTCACCAGAAGACGACAACCGCACTCAGCCCTAAGGTCCCTTTATACAAATATTTTACAAAATTTTTATCCTATTCAGCCAGACAACACGGGGTTATGTGGTCTATATTGCCTTTATGCTTTCAATGGACTAACTGAAGGCAAAACACTGAAAGCAATTTTGAAAGACTTTGACACTGTAGGCTTAAAGATGAATGAGAAGTTTGTTGAAAACTATTACAATACACTACTGCCATGTTTAGAGAATAACGAGGAGATCTGTCTGTCTAAATGTAAATGGTACTTGCCGTATCATGTTAAAATTAGTTTGGCTAATAATGTATCCTAACTATATTTAAATTTGTTGCTGAATAAATCGTACAAAATGTTTATTGCCACAGAAGATATCATTCAATTTCTTGAGTAGTCTGAAAGACGGGGATGAAAGCGTAAGTTCAGAAATTAGAGCATTCTCTAAGTTAATTCATTTGTATTTGGATTGTCAATCAGTTCAGAGGTTACTACGGAAGTGAAGCTGTTGATTTTCTTCACAATCATCGGAGTCTGCTGAGGCAAGTTTTCTTTCAAGTGAGTTTGGCTATAAAATAAGTACATCTTATAGTGTTGCATTTGACAGCTCAGACGGATCTTGTACTTTCTTGCAATGAGTGTACTGAGCGCGGGCAAGTGTTTCTAAAGAGCTGGGTTTTCTATGCGAGTCAAATTTTTTTTTGCATGGATCAAAAGTCAAATTTCAAGCCCGGGCTTTTGGTAATGGATTATGCAAGTGCAACAAAAGAATGTCTAGACTTCCAGAAGGAAACTGGTGGAATTTTGTATGGATCACTTTGGCCCGATCAACCCATAAATGGTACAGCTCTCGACGATATAAACAAGCTCCTAAAGTCTATCTAAAAGGAAAAACATTCATTACATGCGTCTACACACTTTTGGGTGAGTAGAAAAGACTTTTAGTATCTGCTGGATATTTATTTTTACTGTTTATTGTGTCAATTTTTATTCCAGGACTCAGTTTATGTACATTTTCTCTTATCTTTTGATGCAATGTGACAAAATATATCAGACACATTTCGTCGCTTCCACTAGAAACTAGAATTTCCCTTAAGTTGTAAATATATTAGTGATGCAAAGTAGTTTTTATTGATTAGATCATTGCTCTATGACTGCATGGTCATATTTTGCTATAAGAATCGTAGAGGGGAACTTATCACATGTTGCAGTAATCTCACACGAAAGGGTTCAGACATTTTATATTCCAAAATCATCCACACTTGTGCTTCTTGTAGAATATTTTCGTAGAAATCTCATCACTTTAAGAAGCTTACATACTTACTTGTGGGACTGCCATGACATTCAAATTTCAGACAACCCAAGATTTATACCAGTAGAAAATGTGCAATTTGAAATTCTTAGAATCCAAAAGTTGTTACCAACTGTTATTGGAAATCGCGCAGTAAATGGGGAGGCCTGTGCTGTCTGTAATTATGAAAACCCTAGTGCTAGAAACTGTGCTTAAAATCTGGTAACTTTTTCCCGTGAGTCTTTGCGTTTCATGCTCTTAAAAATAAATTTAAAATGTTGAATCTGTACCAGAAGTTCTGAAATTTCAGCGAATGGACAAGTTTGATGGACTTTATGAAGAAAAAATGTCTACAAATGTAGAGTACCTTACAAACGGCAAAGAGTGTGGAGGGGAACATGAGAAGAACAAGCTGGTACATGGATCCGGTGCATGGGAGAGAGGTGTTCCTGTGGACTTTTACTTACACTGTCGCCATGCATACATTGATACGTTCTAATTTTCAGATTCAACTAAAAATTTTCAACGCTTTTATCACTTGTCGAGGCGTGAAATGTACTTGTGAAAAAAGTGATGCAACCGACTGCAAAAAAATTGAGCATAGTCTTTATCAATTAATAGATTCTTCTATATGCTCAGTACTTCAATATTTGAGAACGGAAGGACCACTTATTTTTCTGTATGGATTCCCACTTCTCAGAATGTTTCAGATCCAGCGACGGCAACCATGTCTGGGATGCCATATTGTTCATATGAAAGTGTACACGAAGAGCGAGAAATTTTACATTATCAAAGATATCATTAAAAAAAATCAACAACTACAAAAGGGAAATGGCAAAGGACTCGTAAACGTAAAGTTGCTGTGTAAGTTATATTTTCTATTCATATCCACCACAACATAAAAATGTAATTTTAATACATTGTTTCTTTATTCACAGAGTCTTCAGCATTCCACCGCTCCACTAAGCTGAGATACAGAAAACTGGGACACAAAAACCTCTTTCACCAAGAGTAGCAGAAAAAGAAGTGGATTGGGAACATCTTCTGAGAAAGACAAGGGAGAGACCATATAGGATGAAGGAAGAGGTCCAATTTTTGAATAATATCGCTTCCGTATTGGAGTGGAACTTTGAAATCCAACATACGCTTCAGCCGGAAGAGGCCGAAGTATGCGATGGATTTAAAGGTGAAGACTGGATTCATGCAAGCATAGGAAAGGTTAACATGTGTAGAAAATCCAAGAATTTCTCCAGCCGAGTAACAGGTCCCAAGCCTATTAATTCCTTTATAAAGGCCACTTATGTAACTATAGAAACTCTTAAGAACGAGATGAAAGATGACCCTAAAAACCCTCTTAGGACAACTCAATGGTACCCACATACATTACCTAGGGAAGTTGAAGTAGTCAAAATAACTTACGCTAGAAATAGATTTATATTTAGTAATAGGTTGCCAAATGAAGATGTACATATTAGCTTTGCTTATAATATGACGACTGATAGATTATATCTTGTGGACGGAGATAAGTGTAGTAACAGTAGCGTGTGTTATGACTAATTCTCTATAAATGACTTATGCTTGAATTTGTAAATAAGTAATTACAAAACTTTTCATTACATCTCTACTAACCAGTATTCTTGGTATTTGATTCAATTAATTAGACTAGAATGGATGAGGATGGAATAGGCGTATTTGTATTAGAGGAGGTGGAAGAGCACTTGTTGGCTGGTTATGGAAAATAAATCCATTTGAAGTAAAGAAACTGTCTATTAAGCACTAACCTTTGTACGCAAACCTGGCTTGAGAGATTGTGTACAAGCCTGACGTTTAGTGGAACCATTTGGTTGAGTTTTACGTTTTCGAGTTGAATTTTGGAGCAAAAATATCAAATTACAGACAGAAAATGTTTTCCTGGGTACCATACGTGTAAAAATTAGAGCTAAAATATATACAGAAGCCTAACCTCAATCTCATTTTGTAGCTAATTTCAAAAAAAGTATACAGAAAAAAAGGATTTTTGTGAAAGTTCAGTGGAATTGGTTTGGAAGTCTGGTGAAACTCTGGTGGAACTATGCCTATCACATTTGTAAAATGGACTGCTCTGCTTGAGGAAAATAGAGATTAACAAAAAGTTCTCCTTCAGAAAAGTAGCGGCAAAGCACAAAAATTATCAAGTTGAAAAAGTTCATTTATTGATTACAAAAGGGCACTGGACGTTCAATAAACAAGATTTGGAACAAGATATGGAACATGCTTGTAATATTTCTTAGTTTCAAAATACTGTTCAGTATAATCCCCTTGTATAGTTATCCTAATACAGGAAGAAGGAAATATTTTCTATTGTGGTATGATTTGTCAAAGAAAAATCTTATTTACTTATCCCAACCTCAAAAGAACAAATTTTTATAACTAATGTCTGCTTTCATAAAAAAACATCTTTACAAATTAGCAATAAATTTAGAATTTCGGAGCCGTAGAGCCGCCCCCGTAGGGGCTTATTTGAAGCAGCAGCGTTTTGTCGCAGGCATAAGCATTTTAAGCTGTGCCCTTAAATTATCCAACGATGGAGCCGTTTCACCAATCTCAGTTCTTGGTGGAGAGGCAAAATGATCCAAGAACGGAGGACGGTCAATTGGTCGTTTTGGTGCGGAAATCCTCGCACGAGGAAAGGACTGAGCTCTCCTGTTGTGGCGAAGTAAGCTGTCCGAAATAGTAAAGGGCTTTGCGGAACAACCCAATACTGAACAGATATACTTATCCGCTTGAGGATGAGCCTTATCCTTTGAGGCATGTTGTTTTAGCAACAAACGCCTAAATTTCACATGTATAGCGGATAGGGGACTCAAAAGCTTGGCAAATTGAAGATTCCATTGCTGAACCACAAGGTAGAGCAAAGGCGTTAAAAAATTTCCTTAAAACAGCCTTTTAGATGGCCTTAAAAAACTAAACTTACAAGTGGATTTATTCACGTAGATTTGAAATGTAAAAGAATGAAAAATGTTATAGGTTAAGCATTTCACACATGTGGGAAGACGGGAAATTTTTACGCACCCTGAAAGTAAAACTAAAAGATAAAAGAGCAGATTAAAGGAAATGCAACAAAAAAACTCAAATTTTTTAAGATAAAAATTTCAACCCCATATGTCATATGCAATGTTGAAAAGAACAGAAAGTGTGAAAACAAAGAAACAATCACCACTTAGTCTCGTAATCACAGAATTGAAACATGAGTCATCATGACCCTTCTTCTTAGCTCGGCCTTAAAATAAAGTATAATTAGCCTTAAGTACACAAATTTAGCCTCATGGAAAATGTTCCAAAAGATTAACTCTAAGCATTATCATACTTTTAGAAGCTATAAAGGCGGTTGTTAACCGCAGAATCAATACACAGTTACTCTGTCCATTTCTACCTTTGTATTAACTACTCTTAATAAACTCAATTCCTATTGTAAAAGCCCTTAGGCCAGAATATTCCGAATTTATTACAGAATGGTACCCTTAACCACCTGTAACAAGAGACCTTACACACATACAAGAGGAAACCTAACCCTCCAAAATAAACTCACTATGCACTATGATACTAACATGATTCCCTTTTACCCTTTTCTCCAAAAAATATTCATAAAAAAATACTTCATCACAAATTTTTTTAATAATTTTACATTTATAATGCTCATAATTAGCAGCCATACTTGTATCAATACCCATTGACGGCCCTATCGACAGCCATTTTTTTTTTAAATAAACACCATAGTAAAAAAAATATCGTATACAATCGTATATCAACATGTATAACCATAAACACAACATAAACGCCATTTCCATACAGTGGATATAATTACATAAGATGGCAGCCATGTTTGTTTTTTAGTGGACATAATATACTAACTCCGCACCCTGTCCCTCGATGCCATCATTCCTTCCACCCACGCCAGCATCCTTCCCGTCCATTTCCACAATTCATTCGTCCATGCCCGCATCACTCACGTCTCTGCTTGGATCCCTCACGCCCTTCCTTGCCTTTTTCCAACCATGCCCGTAATGCTGCCGTACATGCCCACACCCCTCCCGTCCCACCATGCTTCCTTGTCGTCCATAACTGCATCCCATCCGTACATGCCCTATTCCTCCTGTACCTGCCCGCATTTCTCCCATCTCTGTCGGCATCTTTTTCGTACATGCCTACACCCCTTCCGCACATGCCCGCATCCATCCCATCTCAATGCTCGCTCCCTCCCTACCTTGCCCGTATCCCTCCCATTCCTTACATGCATTTCCCTTCCGTCATGGTTTTAATCCCTCCAGACGATGCTAGCATTTCTTCCGTACATGGCCGTATCGCAAATTCATAAAAAATATTGAGGTGGTATGCCAAGCTAACCGAAAATATATTGGGATTGCTTGTCAATTTCACCTAAAATAAAATCGGATCGGATCCGTGGTTCACCCATAGAATACTTTTGGCTTATGCCTTGTTCACTCAAAAATATTTGCGTCATTGCCTAAGTTTGTCCAAAAAGAATTGAAGATGTACGCCAACCAAGTCAACCAATCAAACAAAGTGTTTTGCATGTCGCAAGCCTAGTTCCATTATAGTATATTGTGTACATATGACAAATTAACTCATAATATATTGAGGCGATATGTTAAATTTACCCTAAAAGTTGTGGTATGCTAAGTCACACAAAAATATTGATCGTATCCCGATTTCACACAAAGTATATTGTGGGCGTATACAGTCTTCATTCAAAGTATATTAGGGTTGTAAGCCAAGTTCTCGCAAACATATTAAGTTCGTATGCCAAGTTGACGCAAAATATACTTGCAATCGTTTTTCCAAAATTTATCGACATCGTATACCAAGTTCACCCATAATATATTTGGCATGTATGCCATGTTCCCTCATTAAAGATAGTATTAAGTTTACTCTAAAAAAATTGGATCGTATGTCAGGTTCCCCCAAAAAATATTGAGGTCGTCTGCCAAATTCACAATAAAAATTTTGGGTATACGAGTTAAGCCAAAGAGTTTTTAGGTGGATTATGCCAAATTCCCTAAAATATATTTGTGTCGTAAACCAAGTTCACGCAAATATATTAGGGTCACATGCCAAATTTACCCAAAATTTATTGGGGTCCTATGCCAAGTTCATCCAACAATATTGGGTGTCGTATGCCAAGTTTATCCGTAAAATATTGGTGTCGTTTGCTAAGTTATCCTACAACGTTGGAAATCGTATGCCGAGTTCACCAAAAATAATATTTTGATTTTATGCCAAGCCTACTCAAAATATATTGGGATCGAATACCAAATTCAACCAAAAATATTCGAGTCATATGCCAAGCTCACCAGAAATTCATTGGGGTCGTATGCCAAGTTTATCAAATAAATATTGGACAAAAAAGAGTACCCTTGCTATGAATCGAACCTCGGACTTATTCACCGAAACTTCTACTCCAGAATCACCAACCAACTGATTTTTTAGAGATGAATAGGATTTTAAAACCTTTTAAGTTAACCCATGCAACTGTGTAGCAAACCACACTTTATTATGAAAGGTCAGTCGGGTGACCTCTGATCTCAATGAAAATAACTCCAATAAATTATTAAAATTAATCTAATCAAAGCGTATATAGGTTTCCTTAAATCTGTCTTAATTTTCTAAAAATTTGCACACAAATTAACAAGATGATTCGATTTAAGTAAATTTAATCATTTTTAATTCAAATCTTTTTTTTATCATTTGGGGCGGGGGAATTAATCAAACAGCCTGATATCTCATCAGGACAATGTTGTTTATATTGTGACAGAGACAAAATAATTTGTATTTTGTCATTAGTTTTTTTTTGTTGTATTATTATTATTTAATTAGAAATTATATTAATTTATTATTTGTTAGTTAATATCTGTTATTTTAATTTTATTCATTCAGTTAGAGATAATTATGTTAATAGGATTATCTCAGAACGAGCTGTATTATTAGCTGTATTTTTATACTTGTAGTTTTAACTTTTCGTAGAAAAGTTTGTGTTGTTAATTTACATTTATTCTTAGAAGTTTAAGTTAAATTTAACCCAAGTTAAGGAAAAAATTTCATCGTGGCAGGGCTGAGTTATTCAATAAAATGTGTCTATAAATTACACGGTTGAACATTTCCGGTTAATTGTTTTTGAATTAAATAGCTTATTCTATTATCCTTTGACTGATATAAAGCTCGGTCGAGAATAATTGATACCCGATTTTAGAAAAATAATTGAAAAGTAAAGCTGCTAAATCTAGGGTCTCTGCTGCTTAATCTAGCGGCTCTGATGCTAAATCTATGAGCTTGAGCTCCTAGATAGAGGAGCAGCTCCTCAATCAAGGGGCTGCTGCTAGAACTAGCGATCATCTCATTTATTGGAATTAGCCGTATTAACCTTAAAGTAATTATTTGCTATGCATTTCAATTATGACAAAAAAAAATTATTTTTTTAACAAAATGAACGAACTAACGTTATTATTTACGTTATTATTATGATGAACTAGTACTGAAAAAATTGTCGTGATCAAGGTTGTTTGACAAGATGAAATTGGGCTATAAAAATATCATGTTATAACTCTTGTTAAAACTATTATTTATTTTGTTCTTGAATGCTTTGCCACATCCAAACCCTACGCATGAGAATGATTTCTAGCTTTGCTTTCCGAAACGCAGTGTAACGCCTATTATTTGTTTTGCTTTCACCGTCCGTTGTTCAGGGATAGTGCATTACTACTAGTAAAATTTTCTTTCAATTCTAATTCCTCATAAGAAAATTATTTAAATTGTTGGTAAATTACAGAAGAATATTGCACTTTTTCTGAACAGACAAAGAAAGCTAAAATTTTTACGGGAGTTACTTCCAGTATCAGTTTAATAGGAAATCTAGAAATTAGAAATTTTCAAAACTTCCTCTACTACTCTGATTATAGCTTATTCCGTATGTTAGTCGTAGTGTTTAGCAAAAATTTTTTAATCGTTTCTGTATTTCTGTTAAGTAGTAAAAGGAAATTTAGTACTTCGGTAAGCTCAACTTTTAATATTTATAAATTATATATCATTTTCTTTTGAGCAATAATAGAATAGTTTACAACTTCTTGTTTCACTGTAGAACTATTTGCGTATTTGCTTTAACTTTAATTGATTATCAATTTCTAATTTTATTTTTTTATAAAGAATTTTTATTGCAAAATTAAACAATATGCTACGAAAGGTAGGCAAAACTGCAAGCCCCTAGAAGTAGGAGCAAAGCACCTAGAAATAGCAGTTACACAAGTTCTAGCAGCAGACCTGCTAGATATAGCGTCCACTAGATTTAGCAGTCTAGTGTATCACACCTTATTGCTCTGGCGTGTAAACTAAGATTTTGAGACTGTACCTATGATTGCAGACTGCGGAATGAAAGGTTCTTAAAATGGCAGTTTTTAGTACTTAAAATGTTCTATTGAATTACCAAAAAAAGTCCTAAAAATGTTTCTACAAAATCCAGTTTCGATTGTTCAAACCAAACTTGAAGTGAACTACAGTTCATTCCAAAACTAAAAGCGCACCAATTTTTTCCCAGAATTCAAAGAATTATTTGATAATTCGTATAATAATAATTATAATATAATTAAAAATAATTCTTATCTAAGTCATCAAATACCTATTCGCTTTAAGATAATCAATAAACTTTTAAGTGTCAAAGGAAAATTGTGATTAAAACCAAAGTTAGAGATGAGATTATAATTTTAGGAAGAAGAAAGCGAGGGAAAGACGTCCCAAAACTATAAGCGCACTAACTAGTTTTTCAGATTCCTCAATTGTTTCATTGGAATTTAATATCGTAAGTAAATTATATAAAACTAACGACTTTTGGATTATGTATTACGTATCACAATTTCAGTGATTTAAATAATTTAGACGATCACACCAAAGGGAAAGCTTTTAAGATCATTTGAAAAAGGTCAGGTCCAACCACATGCGCTAAATAAGCTGTAAAATGCTAAAATTGAAGCGCGAATTGGACGAATAGAGTGGTATCCTCGGACCAAAAATTACAAGTCCTTCAAAATGGTGGTTGTTGATGAGAAAGTGGAAAATTCAGGGCCGTATAAATTTTGTAGAGTCTGACACCGCGGGTATTTTTTTTACATAAATTATGGATTTAAATATAAATCTGTACAACTTGTTTTTAAACTTTAAATATTTTCTCAGGTAATTTTTGTAATTAAATACAACTATTATCTTAATGTCTTCTCAAACTCCAAAACGTAAACGAAAAACTCTGATAAAGAAGATTTTAACAAAGTTGTAAGTAACGTCAAGCTTTTCCTGTCACATTTGGAGACAAAAATGTTTAAAAATTATGCAATGATAGGAATATTAATTGATTAGAATTTCCAGCGCTCAAAAAATATTGTACAAATTAGTAATATAGTGAACTTACAACAGAACTATATTGTGTAACCTCAACCAACGTGAAAAATAGAATTATACCAAAATTTATAGGGGAGAAAGCGGTATGAATGGAACAGTTTTCTTACTGCGCTTGTAAGTCTCTGAAAATATCATTTGGTTGAGTACTGTTGTCAATTGAAATAATTTAAAAGCTACATCGAGTATACTACCGCTTTTATGCTCGCAAGGAGTTTCCGACGATGAACAAATTATTGGAAAGTTGCACTGAGGATCTCAACTTTTGAAAAATTAAAAATGAGACATTTCGGAAATGCTCGACTAAGCAATGAATTAAATACAAGCGAATTTATGAGAAACAGGTATTTTTGAAATGAAGTGACAGTGACAGATATAGAACCATCTTTTTCGCAACTTAAATTTTTCTAATAACCAATATCCTTTTTTAATGGATTGTCTTTTATTCGTAGACTACTGTATTGTGTTAATTACTACATAAGTTTCGTTGTTAAATATTATATAAAGTGTAATACATATATTAAGAGTCCTTGCAATGCCTGCACCTTTTCATGTTGTTTTAGCAAGCAAAGGTTGTTACGCCACTGCACTCCCACCATTTTGAAGGACTTATAATTTTTGGTCCGAGAGTACATCAGAAATTACTTTAAAAAGAAAAAAATTTCTAGGCAGAAATCCAAAACTGGCCGGAAATGCTTATTTTCTCCGAGGGAGAAAAGGTTTAATTCTAGTGATATTGGACGTTGTCCTGCATAAAGATGCCCTGACCTTAAACCGAATTGACAGACTGAGGCATCAAATACATGTTCAATTGACGCAAATAGGTTTTAGAATTGTCGTGGCGTTGAAAGTGCAATTGGTATCTTCCAGAAATAGCTGAAACCAGTCAGATCATCAAAGATCCTGGACCTATTTCTCTTTTGGCGAAATATTATTTTCTGTTTCTGCAAATCGTACTGATACGATGCGAATCCATCAGGGTAATATAGAATTCGTTTATTTTTCGTCAGTAAAGACGACATACTTTCATGTTTCATCATATCGGATCTTCTTCTTAGCCAAAATCAAACGCTTGTCTGTGTGCTCGAGTAATGGGAGGGTTCTTGTTCTTCATAAATTAATGTTTGTATAATAATGCCAGAACCGTCTGAATGGCATGTTTTAACACATTGAAGTTCAAATTATGCTTAATTTTTGCTAAATTGGTGGACTGGTTGCATGGTTTTTTGAGAATTGGTATTGTCTCCCTTGGAGAAATAACGATTTTCACTCGACTTTGAATTTCTGCCTAGGAATTGTTTTTGTTTTTAAAGTAATTTCTGATGCACCACTCTGTTCGTCCAATTTACGCTTCAATTTTAGGAATGGACAGCTTATTTAGCGCATGTGGCTTGACATACAATTTTCAAATGAACGTAAACCCTTCCCTTTGGTATGATCGTATAAATTATTTAAATGATTGGAATTTTCATACGGAATCCATAATCTAAAATCGTTAGTTTGATATTAATTTACTTTACGATATTAAATTCCAACGAAACAATTGAGGAAACTGAAAAACTAGTGAGTTCCCTTAAAATTTTGGAAGGCCTTTCCCTCGCTTTATCCTTTCTAAAATTATAATCTCATCTCTAACTTGGGTTTTAACCATAATTCATTTTGGAGAATTAAAATTCTATTGATTGTTTTGAAAGTGAATAAGTATTTGATGACTTAGATAAGAATTATTGGGTAATCCTTTGAATTCAGAAAAAAAATTGGTGCCTCTAGTTTTGAAATGAACTGTACAGCATGAACCAACTTAATCCGGGCCTTCTTTCTTCGCCTTTCACCAAAAACGGCTTGGGGCAGGCGATACACAATAGTAAATGATGGAAGTGAAGTTAATTTTATTGTGATCACTATAAAATATCTGTTCCGATTCAAAGCAATGGAGCAAAGCAGAGAGACAGAGAGAGGAGGGGTCGGCAGGTTCTCTGTTGAGTCAGGTGGAATAGATGCCAAGGGATCGTACCCCATTCGTCTAGTTGGTCATTTCTCTCAACTACCCATCTTTCAGCATTACAGAATGGTGTTTGCTTAAATTAATTAATTTTTGCAGAGGAATGTTTTCTCAAACACACGCTAACTTCATTCCTTACAACTTTTGTATTTCGCGCTGTTTATTTGCTGTCTTAAATTTTTTTTGGTGAAAGCGACTTTCTACGGCCCGGATTAACTTGGTTCATGCTGTATAAGCACCATATCCAAATTTTGAACCGTCAATTGCCTTCGACGATCGGATAGCAGATACTTTGGGCGCTAAAACTTCGCTCTGCTACGACGGTTGTCGGTGGCGCGAATTTCAAAACAGAAATGCGGTTTGGTTCAAATTATCGCAGAATACCAGTGATTTCGACAGTTTCACCATTTAGTATTGTTGGTGGAAAGCTAACGACTTTTATTATTTCTCTGATCGACATTTGGGATACCCCATAAATAAAATGGGTG
Source organism: Holacanthella duospinosa (assembly GCA_002738285.1). NCBI lineage: Eukaryota > Metazoa > Arthropoda > Collembola > Poduromorpha > Neanuridae > Holacanthella > Holacanthella duospinosa. Next base: position 2,600 of record NIPM01000830.1, on the reverse strand, counting down.
AACCTCAGAATGGGTCCCAACCTCAGAGTTGGACATCATCTGCGAATTTCGTAAGTGAAAATTAGGAACTGCATTTTAGGACTAGTGTTCTCTATGACTCCTAGTTTGATTTGAATCAGTCACTGACTGGAAAGTCATGACTGATTCTCTAAACTTGGGAAGTGGTCTCTGAGTCAGAATCATGACTACTTTGACTCACGTAATAAAAAGTTTGGAAAATCGTGTAGGGGAATCAGAAATAAAAAATAAAAAATTTACCATTTAAATTTAAACTTTCCATTCTTTGAGAAATAATAAAGAAACTAATAGTAGTAAATCCGATATTGTCATTTACGCATCCTGGAAAAGGCTAATAAGTCACAATGGGAGTCAACTCCGAAAGTGATGACTCTGACTCCCAACCGCAGCGGATTCAAATGGCTCCAGACTAACAAAGAGGAAGATTTGTCGAGAATTATATTCAACACATTAGTTAAATTATTACTATCTGAAAGTAAATTAAAATTTTATCGGCACTATGTAGCAATGCTTACCTAATTCGCACTGAAATTTTTGATTTCAATTAAAAAAAAAAATTACAATCAAATACTAAATCAAATAGTAAATCAAATACAGTGCACGACTGTTATAAGAGCGCCCTTCCGTCGCTTCGAAATCCTGATCTATAACCGTTTATTCTTACAACACTTATAAGAGCGTATACGGTAAAAAAAATTTGATTCCCTACTTAAGGTAAGACTAAGAGATTTGGATTCAAGCTTGGTCGAAATCAGAATGAGTCTCTGGACTCCAGGCCCTGGGTTTTTATACCCTTCAAGCCTTAACGTGTCTCGTGCACAAAAACTATTATTACATTATTGTAATAATAAAACAAAGTAAAATATTAAAAATAAGCTAAAGCTTACTAAAGCTAAGCTTACTAATTTCCATAATTAGTAGCAAAACAAAGAAAATAAACTAAAGACAAAGGTAAGTCAATAATTACATAAATTATCTAATAATAATTTATAAAAAATAATCGTACAGGTCCACAACTTTTTATTTTACATTAAACTACCTAAATATATAAAATCCTCTATTTATTTGATCACTATTTTAAACCGTCATTCTTCTTCCTTTCGTTACCGGTGCTAGTTGGTGCTATTACTATATTATTAATTAATCGTAGTTTAAATGCCTCTTTTTCACATACTGACGTGAGAGATCTAATCCTGTACCAACATTCATTTTCATTTTTTGGTTGTCCAGAAGTTGTCCAGAATTCTACCAGGATTTGGGATAATTTCTCATCATCACTTTTGAAAGAAGAAAAAACTTGGCGGATATTGAGTTGAAAGTTTAATTAGATACTAATGCACCAGCAAATTATGACTAAATTACACAAATTAATTAAGTTAAATTTATTTTAATTATATTCGAATAACACGCTTTGGTTTTTCTACAACTTGGAGAATGATATTCTTTCCTCGCTAAAAAAGTAGTCTCTCCTTTGAAATTTTTTTTTTCTGAAAATCTGCTTTAAATTTGTTCAAGTGTCATATTTTGTATAAAAATGCAATTATTCAAAATGTGTTTTAATAGAACAGGATTTTTTGATTCCTGTGAAAATTTTTTTAAGAATATTTTGTTGATATGCGGTATTAAACGTCTTCAAATGTCATGATTCCTGAAGAAATCCAAACGAATAAACAAATATTGAAAGAAAAAAAGTAATTTTTGGTCACTAACAAAATCTTTGTTAAAATGTTTTTATTTCAGAAATACTGTCATAAACTTCTGCATATTTTTGGTGAAATATTAGAAAAACATTTAAAAAGCAGTAATTTATGGTAACTGAAATGATTTTTGTTAAAAAATTGTTTCATTTTCAGAGTGTGGAAATGATTATGTATCATCCGGTGGTTAGATGTAAGGAGACTCGTACTCTAACAGTAGCCAAGCGAGGCTTTAATCCCCAGAAACAATGAGAAGTATGAGTAAAAATTCTTCTGTGAAATAAGGAGACCCATTTAGTTAATAACTAGCAGGCGATCACTTCGCTCGCGAACCGGCTAGCGCTAAATGAAAAATGAAAAATAAATGAAAAAGTTGACGAAGGTTTTTGAAACCTATTTTTTAAACTTCAGAACCTAGCCCCCCCCCCCCCTGCTCTCCTTCATTATGGATTTTTTTTTAAATTATATTTTCGGACTCCACACATGCTTTTTAGGTAATGGGGGTTGTCAAAATTTGAAGTCCAGCAAATGTCGGCCCAGAATATTTTTTCAGTCGAGAAATAGACACACAGAGGTAACGTTTTTATGTGTATGCCTTTAGGGGGTTGTAGACAATTGGGGAGGGGAGTTGTCTGTCGCAAGCTTAATTTATAGAAATAAGCAAGTCATGGAATGAGGTAATCCCTTGGTATTTCCAATACAACAGAGAACTTGCCGACTACTCTCTCTCTGCTTTGATGCATTCATTACTTTGCAGTAGGGTAACACCTACCTGGAGAAGAATATGAAAAAAGCCATCCATGACTACATAGAAACATGCCATCACTGTCAAACACGCAAAATTCCCAGGAGAAAACCTTTCGGTCAAATGCAATTCTTTAAGGT
>NIPM01000829.1:0-44238 GCA_002738285.1 Holacanthella duospinosa | reverse complement strand
ACCACAAATTGTAGCACAATCAAACTATCAGAGAAAATGAATGCTTATACTAGCAATAGATTATAATGGTGTTGCATATTGGAAGCTTTGTGCACCTAAAGAGACGGTAACTTCAGAAATCTATATAGGCTTTATTAATGAAGTTTTACTAAAATGACTACCTGATAAGAAGTTCAAGTATCCTATGATTTTACAAGATAATGCAAGACCTCATAAATCAAAGCTTGTAATGTATTTTTTTAATGATAAAAAAATCCGCACTTGGTATCATCCTCCATATAGTCCAGATATAAGTCCACCTGATTTTAATTGTTTTGGTAAATTAAAGAGGAAGTTAAGAGAAAATGATTATGACAATTGGGAAGAGTTGGAATTACAACTAGAGAGTATTATCCAGGAACTTAATATAAAGGTTCATATATATATATAAACTACAAAGTTTCATCTTTTTTATATCTCATAATAAATTTTTTCCTTTACCTCTTTGCGTGAAACGGCGTAATATTAGAATAGTCGATCAGCTTATACCCTCAGATCCTTTAATGAAAGTAGATTAGAATCAGGTGGAGGGTAAATCGGACCGAAATCGTCAGTGTTAATCAATCTCCAATAAGTGTTAAAATTTTGAGTAAATTTATCTCGATTAGCAGTCGACAAAGTAAGATCCAGATTGGCGGTTAGTGTATCCATCGCCTAAAATTATAGAATAAAAATACATTGATTATAGCAACTTGGCATCTGGGAATTTGGGTTTTAGTTAAGATCGTTCTATATTTTTCCCAATGCTAAGCATAATCAAATCTATAAATACTTGTTGACAATATAATAATAGAGGAAGAAGTGCTCTGCCATATGACCAGTGATTAGTAACATTTTTACCAAATAAAAGTGTCTCTAAAGAGTTATCCAGTATACTCGAAAAAATGTCCGGATTGGCAGAAAATGGAAAATGCACATACATATGAGTGATCAAGAAGTCAACCGATCTACAGCAAGCAGAACTTAAATTAGAATCAGTCAATTGTATTCCCTGCTTGATAACATAAACTATCTTAGTCATGTTCCCATTTTCGAACCATCTTTTGAATATTTCATTTTTATAAGCGACTGTTTGATCTTCATGGAATGATTTCTCGTTTTGATGCAAAGTCACATGAGAAAGTAAACATTCCAAACTTTCATAAAGACAGTTTTTGAGCTTAGGATAAATCTAAAAATATAACCAAAGTATTACATTATAATCGATAGACACGGCCCATGTTAATACGTGAAAATATGATTCGATCAAATCATCCAAACATTGATCTTTATAAACCCGAAATACACCAAAACAAACATATCCACCAGTAAGAATATTTATAAATGTATTGACCCAAGAAACTCCCAATTTTATTTTACTAAAATAAATATGAATAAGTACCTCGATGTATCGATTAGCTTATTTTCGAGTTTAAAAAGTCGAGCTAAACATAAATCGAAGTCAAAGTACCTGTATGAGAAAGGATAACACTAAAAATAAACAAGATTTAAATACCTTAAGTGTTTGAATAATACGATCCCGAAGGCGGAACCTACTTCAAAATTAAGCCTTTGGGCTCTATTGTAGCTAAACTCTCTATACATCTTTAACAAAGAAGCCATAGCTCTGTATAATTTATCAACGTTGGTTTCAGAATTCAATGAGTATATTTGTACAATTTTTTCTATGTTATCAAAATTTTCCGAGAATGTACATAATAAATTAAGTTAAATGTTCGGGTATAAAAATTTAAAAAAGGATATAAATTCATCAATTTGGTCATCATTTTTCTATTTGGGATAGAAGATAAAAGGCCTTGTATATCATATGCCATTGCATTTACTTCATTCTAAAGATTATCAAGAATAATCTACCAGCATATAATCTTGATATAATTCAGTAGCCAAGTTAGACACATTGGAAAGAATTTTCAAAGAATTAACAACCAGATGCAACCACTCATCAGAATGATTAAGATCGGAAGATAAAAGACAAAGCTTCGACGTAATTCTTAATAATAATTTTCTATTAGAAAAATTCTCTGCATGATTTATAAAAGGAAACTGTTGATCTAATGGAACCCTTTGTTCATTACTTATTGTAGTGTTTAAAAATTGTTTAATTGTTTCTAGATTAAGTAACATTTTAGATGTTGTGTAGCTATAAATATGATCAAATATCTAGAATACCTGGTTGCAATCTGATGCCAAAACAGTAATGTTTTAGTAATCAAAGATCCAGAGTCGTTCCAAAGTTCTTTAAGAACAAGAAGCCTTAAATTTAATATTTGGACTTTACATTCTATCCAGCATGTATTCTAAAATCTATAAAGTTAAGGTAAATAAGTATACAGATGGAGAATCAATTAAATGTGTATGTTGCGAGATAAAGTTATAAACCTAGAAAGGTTCAATATCAGACGGAGTAATATACCTTTGTTTGCCTACTAGAAGTATCAGAAATATAAACACTTTGAAATTTGTCAAAGAATTCTAAAAATGACAAATTCAGTTGCACAGAGAAATCAGTCAATTTAAACTTAGAACTCTAAAGATTAAACATAACAGCACTTGATTCATTAATTTTTTATTAACTTCAATTATGTTAACAACTTTAGAAGTAAGTATTCCATCGATATAATCATCTTCATTTGTACTTTGATAAGGCTAAAGCTAAATAAAAACATATTTTACTACTCTTGATGAGATCATCGCAGCAGTAAAGTAAATGATGATAGATATATTTCCTAAAAATAGATTAGTAAAGATACCCTCAAGCGCTTTAAATTTTTGATGAGTCTCGCCATCTAAGTATATATTTTGATTGTTAAAGCAGGACTAAAAATAAGAAAAGTTCAAAGATACATCGTAGTTTTGCGCCAAAGAATCCAATATTACAGACAAAGAATGAGAGCAGACGGGATAGAAAAATCTAGCAATTTTTGAAGTAGATTCAATAATCATATATAAATCAGATGAAATGTCATCGACCAAATCTAACAAATTAAAGTGTTTAATCACCATGATCTAAGTCAGCAAAAGTAATAGCTCTGCTTACCAACTTTTCGAATATCTAATTTTATAATATTAAAAATATTACTTGACAACACAATGGCCCCAACTCTAGACTTTTACGAATAGGAGAGTCCAAATCAAAACTGTTGATGTTATAAGCAATTTTATGCCAGTATTCTAAAGTATAATATAATCCATTATTTTTCCACTAAAATCTCAAATATTTAATTACATCATTTTGTTCAATCAATGTAAAGCTAAAGTTCGTGGTAAAAGTAACCCAAGAAGAGAATAATGGCATCAAATCGGATGGTGCTAATGCTGCTGTAGAATTATCGAATAATGTCTCCAAGAAATCTCTGTTAAGATAAAGATGAGTGAATTTGTATAAAATTCGAGAGAGGTTATTTTGGCCATAATTATTCATCTCATTCAGGTCATTTCTATTTAGTAAATTCAATTGTCTTTCAAGAATTCTTATCAAAAGTTCCAAACAATATCTTGCGAATAATGTCCTCTCTTTCAACTCAAAAATGGATTTCCTCGGTGTACATAAAGGTTCTAAAAATTCATAAGCCTAAAACTTAAATTATTTAGAAAACTGTCATAAGATTATCTGGTTCTAAAGCAGAGAAAAAATCACATAAACGAGAGAAAAATAGGGTATCTATGAAATAGTCTTTCCAGTCTTTCGGGAACTAAATACTCGAATAAAAAATTTACCTGAACAGAGTTGTGATCTTCATCAGTCTCATCAGGCATTGTCCTAATAAAATCAAAACATACACATTCCTTCATTAGAAGAATAAGAGGAAGAAGAATTATATTTGCTTGTGAATCTAAATTTAACTACTTATAATTACTTTCGTTTGACTGCTTAAGTAAAATATAGTCATTTAAAAATGAAAATGCCATCTCCAATATTTCTTTCAAACTATTGTCTCGGAAATTAGCAGCTATAATGTAATAGATATTTATGAAATACCTATTTTTCTTTCTTTGATTATCGACGAAAGATATCCTGTAGCACCTGTCTTTTTGTGAGGATTTAAATGTTTGATTGTAATTGATAATAGTTTGAAACAGAAGGCTTTATGGTGAATATCAGACTAAAATGTTAAAGTAAACATAATATATATTACGTAAAAGAATTTTTTTAAAGAATCATTGAAGACATCTTTAAACTCATCAACATGAAACCAGGCAAGTTTTGTAATCATTGCGTAAAGTTCACATATATAGTTTACAACCGTGTTTGAAAGATCATTTCTTTTCCAAGCTACTTCATAAATTATATTTCCTTAAAAATAAGAATAAAATATTTACTTAATTCTATAATTTCCCCACTTTTAATCATTGTCCAATGTTGAACTAAACCTTTTCTTACTCTAAAACAAATCCAGGCGAATAGAAAATCCGAATTTGATACAGAAAAGCAAGAATTTATAATCAATATATCATTTCTTAACTTGCTTAGTATTTCAATATCAGCATTTTTACTCAAATTTAAATTAGTGATAGAAAAATCAAATAAAGGCATTTTTGTATTTAACTCATATTCACTGTTTTTTCTTTCTGAGTTATTCGGATTTGAATACATATTTAAGCATATTCGTTCGAGTTCTTGTATATCGGAAGGGCTGATAGGAGTTGTCATCTATACGTTTGATAAAATTCGATTTCGTTTCAACTCCTTTACGAGATTTTATTGGGCAGTCAACATTAAACCAAAACAAAAAGGCTATCTATTGCTCACGATATTAAGATTAATTGTATTTAATTTAATATAGAGATTTATAATAGAAACCAGGTATGTTTAATCAAAAAAACTCAAAGCTTAGGATTAGGTCCATCATATGGCAAGCTCAAAAGATTTGCCATCAATTCGATTCTATCTGATCCAAAGAATACGTTTTCTTTGCCATTTATATTGGCCATAATAAAAGGGACACCGAAAGCACCCTTTTCCTCTACCAATCGTTTTGAGTTTTCATCTAACATTGTAGAAAACTTATCATCATTATAAATAGCAAATAAATCATTCAACTCTTGTTGATTAAATATATCTTTCACAGTCTCTTTAATTGAATCTTCATCTAAAAGTTTCCCTTCAGTGTAAAGTCGATGCTAAAATCGTAAAATAATAGACATACCCAAAGCGATTTTATACAAGGTCCAGTCTTATTTGGATGTTTTTCGTTTACTGCTAATATGAAATACATGGTATCTGAAGTATCAAAGGGAAACCTCTTTGGAAAATTGATGGGAGCTAAAATATTTTAAAAGTGTTTGTACTTTTAGTAAATAAAGTCATTTTGTTTATATCTTCTAACTTTAAAACTTAATAAGTAGGCTTACAGTATATCGTGCTTTATTTTTTGAACCGCTGAATGCAGGTCCTTTATTACTACTAAGCTAGAAATGTTAGAAATGAGACCTTACTATCATAACTTGAGGAAGGGAAACTGGGATATATTCTATATCTAAGTCCCATTTTTGTTGATATCTAGATAATATCTCAAAAGCAAATCTGCTATATGGAGACAGTAAGTCGAATGCAAACGAAATTTTGATCATCTGGTGAAATTGCAAACGTTAGTGACTAAATAATAGTAATAAATATACTCAAAGCAGTTAAAAGATTAAAATAACAGTTAAGAAATGCATAAAATTTAATTAATTTTAGTCAAAAGTTGATTACCAAGAAGATCTCTGAACTCCAGGTAACAATCCTTGAAGAGCATACAATCTAGTTTGAAATCTACACATTTTAAACATTCTCAAAACACCTCTACCACGACCAGTAGCAATACATCTATTCTTGATAATAGAAGAAGTAGTGAATCGACCAAAACTATGCAAAGTTATTTGAGCTTGATATCTTATTTGCAATGGATTCTGTTCGTTTCTAGCTATATATTTGAATGCCATTCTTAATACTTCATAATCAGCAAACCATTTTCGGTTTCTAAGATCACGTATTGCTCTCCAATTCAACCTCATCAATTCTAAAAAAGTTGAGAAAAATTTCTAGCCAGATGAATGACCGAAAACTAAAAGTAGCAAAGGTATCTAAAAACTTTGTAATAACCGTAGATAAAAAATAAAACACCTGCTGAGGTACAAATAACAGCTGAACAGATATTAAGAGAAGCTAAAGAAAGACAAGAGACTGTTCCAATTATACCAAAATCGAAAATTACAGACCAAGAAGAATTGGATGAATATAGATTAAGGAAAAGAAAAGAGTTTGAGGATAAAATCCGACGAAATAAAATCAATATAGGATCATGGATTCAATATGCCTCTTGGGAAGAAAAACAGAAAGAGCTTGCTAGGTTTCCCATCACATTCTAATGTATTTTTAGGGCTCGTTCGGTATATATGAGAGCTTTAGATATCGATGAAAGGAATGTTACATTAAGACTTAAATATGTCGAGATGGAAATAAAAAACCGAAATATCAATTTAGCGAGAAATTTACTCGATAAAACGATCACCACTTTACCAAGAATTAATCAGTTTTGGTACATAATATATTATAAATTATTTTAGGTACAAATATGTTCATATGGAAGAGATGTTAGAAAATATTGATGGAGCTAGACAAGTTTTCGAACGCTGGATGGTATGGGAACCAGATGAAGAAGCTTGGATGGCTTATATAAAATTAGAATTACGATATGGAGAGGTAGAAAGAGCAAGGAAAATATATGAAAGGTTCATTATATGTCATCCGGAACCTAAAAATTGGTTGAAATATATCAAATTTGAGGAAGATCTTGGTCACAATGGTATTTTTAAAAATTTACGTTGTTTTAGATAAAGCAAGGGAGATATTCGCTTCTGCTATAGAATTTTTGGGCGAAGATCATTTGGATCAAAGAATCTTCATTGGGTTTGCTAAGTTTGAAACTCGATTGAAAGAGTATGAAAGAGCTAGAGTCATCTATAAGTATGCATTAGAAAGATTACCGAGATCAAAGTCAGAAGCTTTATATAAACAATACACTCAATTCGAAAAACAGTTCGGTGATACAGACGGGATCGAAGACGTTGTTCTTGGCAGAAGAAGAACTAAATATGAAGAAGTTTAATTTCATTTTTTTGATTTTTAGGATATTAAAGATAATCCTAACAATTATGATACTTGGTTCGACTATACAAAACTAGAAGAGAGTTCTGGTGATGTAGATAAAATTAGAGATGTTTATGAAAGAGCTATTGCGCAAATTCCTCCAGTCAAAGTAAATTATTTCATATTTATTTTTAGGATAAGAGATACTGGAGAAGATACATCTATTTGTGGATAAATTATGCGTTCTTTGAGGAAATAGTCACAGAGGTATTACTAAACTCATTTATTTTTAGGACTTTTCAAAAGCTAGAGAAATATATAAATCTTGTATAAATATTATTCCTCATTCAAAGTTTACTTTTGCCAAAAGTTGGCTATTCTATGCACATTTTGAAGTTAGACGATTAGAGCTTGCTTCAGCTAGAAAGATACTTGGAACTTCAATTGGAAAATGTCCTAAAGATAAGCTTTTCAAAGGATATATCGAGCTTGAATTAAAAGTATTAATTTGTATTTTATTCTTTTTAGTTGAAAGAATTTGAGAGAGTTCGAATTTTGTATTCTAAATATTTAGAATTCAGTTCATCTAATTGTTTGGCTTGGATCAAGTTTGCAGAGCTTGAGAAAGGACTTTATGACATTGAAAGATGTAGAGCAATATTTGAATTAGCTGTTGATATGCCAGTCTTAGACATGCCCGAGTTATTATGGAAAGCATATATCGGTACATTTTTTGTAATTAATTTATAAGATTTCGAAATGAAAGAGAACGAGTTTGATAACACTAGAAAATTGTATGAGAGATTACTTGAAAGAACAGAGCATGTTAAAGTTTGGATTAGTTATGCTCAATTTGAAACATCTGCTCCACATCCACACGAAAAGAAATATCCAGATGATAAGAGTTTCAGAATTGAAAGATCCAGAGATGTGTATACTAAAGCTTATAAAAGCATGAAATCCAAAGATTTAAGAGAAGAGGTTAGATGGCTTTATTTTTATTATTTTTAGAGAGTACTTGTATTAGAAGCATGGAAACAATTCGAAAAAGAATATGGAAGTGAAACGATGCTCGAGCAAGTTAATGCTAAAATGCCAAAAGTTGTTAAGAAAAGAAGACCAGTTGAAGATGATCCTGATGAAACTGAAGAATATTTTGATTATATCTTTCCGGATGACCAAGATCAGAAACCAAACTTCAAAATCTTGGATTTTGCGCATAAATGGAAGGTAGAATATAAACTATTTAACTTTTTATAGAAAAACTTGGAGGAATCATCTTGACTTAATATGTTTTTTAATTAAATTTGAACAAGTCTGTTTATTCTCCTAAAAATGAACCCAAAAATGCTTTCAGTCTATTGACCACTTTAATCCTTTATTTATTGATGTTATTAATTTTTGAGCCACGATGTATTGCAACCATTAAGTTTATTCTAAAATTTGTATTTTTGCAAAAAATCTTTGTTAATGAAATTTTTGATCAGACACAAATCAACAATTTCCCGCACACCTAATGAAATATCTAACAGAATAGCTTGTTTGCAATTATTCTTATCAAGATGGGGCATCGAAGCAGCATATAAAAACAAAATCCATGGTATATAATTTTCTAGAACCCTTTTCTTTTGTAGATCCAAAGATTAAGAAATCGTTTAATGGTATCAATTTCGGGTTAAGAGAATCGAAAGCAATAGAATCGTTATCACATAAGGTATAAATTTCCCTCTTCATTTTGTCATTAAATTTTATAAAGGAGCAAATTTTGCTTGATTTGCCATTAGGTACTTGGACTATCGAGGATATTAATTCTAATATAATGTTTTGGGAATCTTGCGGTACATCTATATAAATCCTTTCATGATTTATGATAGGCGTATTGTTATGGACCTTACAAAAAATGACAAAAATCCCTTGTTATCAGGAACACTTTAACAAGACAGAGCTATTTGAAGCCACGAAAATACTTCCAGGTAAACCTAGTACTATATCGAAGTTTATGAACAATTATTATGAACTACAATCCGATCAGAAATTTGAACATGAATTTATAAAAGCAGAAACATGGTCATGGCGTTCTAAAGCCGAAGATTTATTATCCCTAGGTAATCAAATGAATATCTTAAGAGATGGTGAAGATACGATTACAAATGTATATGATCAAAACATCAATCCTGATTTACAACGACTGATACAGAGATTACCTAAAGGGATCAAACAAGCTGCTACATTAGCCAAACAAAAATCGATAATATCTGGAATTAAAGATGATGATTTTTGTTTCAAAATAGGCAATTCTATTAAACCATATTCCCAGTTGAAGGACTCAATGAAACAAGATATTAAGGATATTTCTAGTTTCAGGTTATTTGCATTTTGTTGGATATCTGGTGCTTCGGATTGGGATGATGATATTAAGGATATTAAAACAGTTAATCTTATAATGTCTCTATGGGATGTCGAATAAAAATCTAATCTCAATAAAAATAAACCAATTTAATAAGCTTAACCATTGTTTATATTAGATCTTTCAATAAATTCAGATGATGAAATGTTGGTTAAAATCTTACTGTGCAAATAATTTTGTTGTATGCATTTTCTGACTTCCCAAAACCCAAACTGGTGAAAAAATGACGAAAATATTTTTGAAAAAATGCCACTAAAGCCTGGAGAAGTAAATTTAGGAGTAACCCTTTCACCAACTAAACCTCAATAGACGACAATAATGGCTGTCGAATTTAGCGACGGAGTCATTATAGGCGCCGATTCTCGAACGACTATGGGAGCTTATATATCCAATCGCGTTACAGATAAATTAACTATGGTTCATGATCGTATATGGTGTTGTAGGTCAGGCTCAGCAGCCGATACACAAGCTATTGCTGATATGGTTCATTATTATCTTCAGTTATACGAGTATCTAATCCTTCACCATTTCTAATTTGAATTTCCATGTGATGGTGATTTAGTGTACAGCATGATGCACCACCAACGACCGAAGTCGCTGCCTCCTTGTTTAGGACTATTTGCTATGAAAACAAAGATGGGTTAATGGCTGGCGTTATTGTTGCTGGCTGGGATGAAATTAAAGGTGGATCAGTTTATACGATACCATTAGGAGGTTCACTCGTCAGACAGTCGTTCTCAATCGGAGGTACATTCAAAATATTTGATTATTGTTGTATTAAGGTTCGGGATCGGGATATATCTATGGGTATTGTGATTCAACTTATAAGGATAATATGTCGAAAGAAGAATGTATTGAGTTCGTTAAAAATGGTTCAATCCATCCCAATATATCTATTCTTACTTTTTAGCTGTATCTCTTGCTATGTCTAGGGATGGCTCTTCTGGTGGTGTCGTCAGAATGGCAGTGGTTACGAAAGAAGGGGTTGAAAGAATTTTCGTTCCTGGTAATAAGCTTCCAGGTATTTTTCAATGCTTAATAGTTTTAGTCTTTTGGGAAGGTTGATTTTTTAATAAAGTCTATTCAACTTTATCAAACAATTTTATTGTTCTCTATTGTAATCAATCACATTATGTAAAATTTGTTTATTTCGAATCAAAGAGGAGGAGAGGGTGATCTGGGACTTGGTGATTCTTTTTCACCAAATACTTCATTTTGTAACCAATCCTCATAATTTTGTACAAACGAATAATTCAAAGGAGCCAACCCCAGATTATCAAATTCATCCACCAATTCTAATGGGTCAAAATTCTGTTGCATCAAAGAGGAATAATAATGTTCATGATAATTCTGAATATACCATTTTAATATGATATTATTAGCCTAAAATTTGGGCTACAAAAAGAGGCTTACGTCGAGATTGTTATTGTTAATTTCCATCATTGTCAACCAATTATTTCGTATATCAGATCGACAATTCAAATAAATTTCACTAACAAGCTTCATATTCGCTAATCAAAGTAAGCTAAACCGTGATCTTACCATTTTTCCATTTACGTGACATGAATGGAAATAACATTTTAACTAATTTCATATTATAAGCTTTGAGATTTGGATTATTAATATTCGAAAGTCTTTTAAAAATACCCTAAAATTCCCATTAATGGAAGTACCAAAGGTTTCACTTGAACCAAGTTGTGCAATCTGTTTAATTTTCTCTTACATAACTTGATGATAATTCTCAACAGATTGATAGTAATGAACAGACCTCTTGTATTTGATGTTTCTTGAAAATTAGACATCATAGTCGAATCACGATAAAACAAACTAACAACTGTATCAATCCCCTTGAATGGATACCTCAATTTTTTATCTGAATGGTCGGAATTGACCGATTTCGTTAATTCATTAAAGCTGAGATACTTCAATATAAATACCATCAAATTAGATTCATAAAATAACTGAGTCCAATATTCAAATTTAATAACATCTAAATCCATTATAAGAGAGTGAAGGAGGTACGATTAGCCTTCCATAATTTTAATAACAAAATGACTATAGAAGAAACCGCCTTAGCAACTATTTCTTTATTTCTAATATCATCTAATTCTTGTAACGTATAAGCCTTTTCAGCTACACAAAATTAAACCCCAAGGTGAGTGGGATACTAGGTGATATGATGATTTGATCTTCCGATTTCATCTTTGCTTCATCAGGTAAACAAGATAATAAAATCCGTAACAAAAACAAAACAATGAAAGGTGCATCACTAAACAAAGAAGTCTATACCAAAAACCATCAACATTAAATTTTGATTGAGATGGATACATAAAGATCTTCAATCTTAGTCATGTAGCCATTTTTTTTTGCTTCATCATGTTGAATAGGATATTCTTTTCCTATCAACATATCCAATTTAAAATTATCCATCTTAACGAATTCCAACAACTGTACATAGCCAAGACTAACATAAACATTCCTCTTATAAATATCCAAGATCTCCTTAAATGGTGGTATATTCTCATCATTAGCAAGGATATAACTAGTATCGGAATTGGGCCAATTGAAAGAGAATTCACGTGTCATCATATTGTCCATAGAATTCCTTGCAATGGAGGATGGGATGTTGATTTGAGGATGTATCCAATTCCATTGGAACCATCCAGTATTAACTGACGAGTAGAATGGTATTGGTATCGGTAATAACTTAGGATCTATTGTAGAATAAATTAACGGATATCGGGATTCGAATTGTCCAAGATAGATATTGTATTCTTCTGGTGTGCATTTGGTTTTGGCTAAAAAATTATTTTAGATCAATTTACTTGAGTTTTGTTTTGTTTTCAAATTGTAAGCTTCTCGATTTGTGTCATGTATCTTATTTATGAAATCAGTTCCTTTATAAGTGGATAACAATATTTTCCATAACAACAAACAGATCTTTTACAACGAAATCATGATTATGAGAGTGTGGTTACTTTCTTTATAGGATATTTTTTATAATTTTTATCTTTAATTCTTGGCAACAATTGGAATAAATATTTATCCAATGTGGGCTCCAATATACCTATAAAATTATTGATGGTTTAGAGAAGGGTTACTTAATTCCTCTTCTAATTCTTGGGACTTGTATCTTCTATTTACTTCAATAAGAAAGTAAATAATCCCAATAATAAGACTCAATTCTTGATTAATTTGATCGACTGCGGAATTGTTATTGAGACTAAAATATTTTAGGTTTTCAAATACTTTAAGTATCGTTCCAAATCTTTAAACGAAACTTTGAGCGCGGAATGAATGAAGCTCAAGGTCGAAAATTTCGTCAGTAAAGTTTCATTACTATCAATAATTTTCTGCTTAATAGTGATATCAGTGTTATCAATATCCTTATAGCATCCTTGTGAATAAATCATCAAATTCTTGAGACTTTTAAGTTTGATTTTATTATCCCTCGAATAAATTCCTTCTAGCCAGCTTTTAATTTCTTCATCTAAACAATATAATTTAAGCATAGAATACGGGTTGGTATATTTATTAAGGCTGATAAGTTTCGCAATTCATAATAACTGAAGAATTCGTCTAATTCAGTTTCTAATTCCATAGAATCTTCATATTTGTATTCTATCTTTATACCCTATTTAAGCGTTTTATCAAAGGGGATGGTACTTCGGTACCGGATATTCGTGTGTCAAATAATCGTTTTAAATCTTCAAATGTTAATGAGCTGGTATCTCTATTTCGGCTCGATTTTGAATTATTCATGTTTTATGAAAGCAAAATTTTAGACAGTTTTATGAAGGTGGTCAAAATAGCATACACTGTAAATGCAAAATAAAAAGTAAGAATTTATTTAAGAAAATTTTAGATCTTTATAAGAGTGAAATCGACATATTTTTCCGCATCACTCAATTTCAAAAAGAGGGCCAACGTAAAATGAGAATCATTACCTAAAATCAATCAATTTAAGGAAATACCAGCATTATGTAAGCAATAAGTCTTTATACCGAACTCAGAACATAACGTACCTAGCGATTTATTCAGGTCTGGATTTTCACACTTGCCCTTGTATAACTCTTTAGTATCGAATAAAGTATATTTTGGAATATCGATCTCTAAGCCTGCCTTATTTAATGCATCAAAATCGTTCATAACATCATGGCCCAACAAAATGATCTCCCTATCAGCAAGAAATATATAATCTTTTAACGCTTTAATCAAAGGTTTCAATTGAAAAGTTTGTGACTTGCCAAAAATGAAGTCATTCTTTCGATCTGGTACGTATTTATGGTTTCTCAGGTTTTCTGTCTCTTTGATAATGAAATGAAGATCTTCTAATTGTTTCGTTTTGCAATCTAGAATAGATACACCAATTTCTAACAGACGAGTGTTGTCATGTTCATAATTCTCGATATCAACGCAAACCACCCAACAATTAATACTGTTCAATAATCTGTTCTTCATCAATTCTTTCGATTTTCTAAATTTGATTATGTTTTCGAGGTTTCGTCGCTTGGTTTTCAATTGCTTTGTTTTGTTTTTCACCTCGATTAGAACCGAGAATAACTGGGCTTGGTCATGGAACATAGATTCTTCAATTTCGTGATATTCCTTACCCTTAACATTGCCCAATTTGATGTGTAACATTTGTTCTAAGTTCTCTTTAATGACAAGATAAAATTCTTCATCAAATAATAGATAATATTTTGAATTATCAGCACCTAAATAAAATACAAAATGTGTATCGATTAAACGGGATTTACCTATGTAGAATTTTGTTTCTAAATGATCTAAATAGAAATCGGGGATATTGAAATATGTTTTTAATTTCAAGATACCTTCTTGATTATTTTTGTTCTCAAGAGTTTGGAGCCATTGATGCTTTATTTCTTCAAGCTTGTAATATTTTGTTGACATGAAAAAATCAAAAGATCGCTTGGTCAGTTTGGGTGGTTTAGAAAGACAGATCACAAATATGATGATTTTGTTTGGTTAAATTCTGCTTAGAAAAAGATTATATTCTATACCTTTACACTTTCTATTTAGGGCTAAACAAAAATGAATTTAGGATAAACAATTTTAAACAAGAATTACAGTACGAACATAATTTATTCGCGCACTTTATAATTTCAATATAACTTAATTATGCTTAAAATAAATAAATAAATTTTATGATTAAATTATTTTATAATATATTAATATTGTTTTTATCTTATTTTTATCTATTTAATTTAATTTTTATTAAAAAGCATTTTTAAAAATATCTCCGCAATTTTTTGACCATAATTTATTCCCGCACTTTTAAAAAATATTTATATACTGCCCGTCAAAAGTGATTCAGTGTTTGGAAAATTCGAACTTAAATGGTAATTCATGAATAAGACTTCGAGCAAGCTAATACTCATATGGTAGATAGATACAGCCTTTGTCTATAACATATCCAAATATTATAGATATTTTTAAATATTGATAGAGATGTGATTGCTCAAAGTTGAAAGTAGGTGATTCTGTGTTTTGTCGAATTTTTTAAAAAAATGAAAAATCAATAGATTGTGTGCCCGCCCTTGGTTTTTGTGATCTGTTCGAGTCTTCTAGGCATTGACCTAACAAGCTTAAGACATACTTCAGCTGAAATATTGTTCCATATATCTTGAATTCTCTCCCAAAGTTCATCTTTGTCTTTATATGGTGGTCGAATTTTAGCTCCCTTTTCATATGATCCCATAGATGCTCAATTGGGTTAAGGTCAGGAGATTGTGCAGTTCATCTCATTACCTTTATTTCGTTTCTATTGAACCATTTTTTATACTTGAAGCGATATGAGAGGACGCATTGTCATTTTGAAAGACAATTTTAGATTTGTCCAAGCCATACAAGTCAATTGTATACATCAGCAGGTAATCCAGAATACTCTCATATATCTCAGCATTAACACTGCCATCAATTCTACAAAGATACCTAACACCTGATGAAAGCATACATCCCCAAACCATAATTGATCCACCACCGAATTTTTTTGATTGAGTAATATTGTGATCTCTGAGTGGTTCCTAGATTTTTCTGAAAGTTTTATCACGTCCATCAGATCCCTCTAGATTTACTTTGGTCTCATCTGACCATATGATCATATCCCAGTCATTATTTTCCCAATTTCTGTGTGTTTTTTCAAATTCCGATCTTGCTCGACGATGAGATGTTTTTAATTGTGGGCATTTATTTTTGTATCTAGATACGATGTTGCTACGTTTTAATGTGTGCAGTATAGTATCCCGAAGAGGCGGATATTCCTGCATAGGTCTTGAGTTCTCGCTGTATTTCTGTAGAGGTGGAGCATTTACCACTTGTTGCTAATCTTCCAATATATTTTTCATCATACTTATCTAAGATCTGAGGACGACCTATTATAGACTCTGGAGTATTTTTTCAACTCTATTTATTACTCTGGACACTGTTACTTGTGAAACTCCAACAATTTCAGCTATTTTCTTGAACATTTTCCATTTAAAGCAAGTTCGCTAATTCTTGTTTCAATTTTCTTCTTGTCATACTAAATAAGCCTTAATACCTTCTGCTAAGGATTTGAAATAAAAATGAACAATTTTGCGGTATTTTAGAATGTTCTAGAATGCAAATTTTGTAGCTTTGAAAAATTCGTCAAAACACTGAATCACCTATTTTCAACTTTGAGTAATCATATCTCTATCAATATTTAAATCATATCTATAATATTTAGATATGCTATAGATAAAGGCTGTATCTATCTACCATATGAGTATTAGCTTGCTTGAAGTCTTAATCATTCATGAATTACCATTTAAGTTCGAATTTCCCAAACCCTGAATCACTTTTGACAGGCAGTGTATATAATAGATGTTAATATTTTATTGAACCTCTATGAGTATAAATAACTTCATAAACTCTCTCTGGCATTGATTTTATTAGGTTTTCTAATACATCTTTTTCAATATCTTCCCAACTTCGAATTATTGAAGGTTTAAGCTCATCAATGGAATAAAACCGCCTTTCTCCTGCATATACACGACGAGAGAGCAATCCCCATAAATTTTCTATCGGATTTAGATCCGGTGAGTATGGAGGCCACGACATAACTTCGATGTTTCTATCTTTGAACCATTTATAGTAGAATTAGAACATGATATCTACATTTATCCTGCTTGGAACCTGGATTATCTCCTTCAAATTCATTCAAAAATGGTATGAGATCCTTTTCCAAGTTTTTCTGGTACATAAATTGATCTTGTTTTCCAGAAATTAATGCGATATTTGACTTCCCATAGAAGTTAAAGCAGGCCCAAATCATCAATAAACCACCTCCTGTACGTCTCTTGGAAAAAATCAACTCATCCTTTTTTTAAATCATGCCAATAATATGAAAACCCATCTGGTACATTTAAATTTAACTTTTTTCATCACTCCATATGACATTTTTCCATTTATCTCCCCAGGCTATTTTATTTTTAGCCCAATCTAATCTTTGATATTTTTTATCATCATTTAATGGCGGTTTTTTCAACATTTTCTTGTACTGAATATTTGGAGAGTCCTTTAAAACTTTTCTAATAGTTTCTTTACATACTTTTAAGTCCATTTCTTCTTTAAGTTTTGTAAGAGATGTTAGTTTATTACTAGCATTTCTGACTATTAACTGCTTCTTTGAACTAGAAAGCTTCATTTTTGGACTAGGTCTTTTCTTTATTTCTTTTTTATTCTTTAAATAATACCTAATTGAACTTTCATTTCTCCCAAGCTTATTTTCTATCCATCTATTTGATCATCCTTCTTCTTTAAATGCATCAATCATTCCTTTATATTTTTCAGTCATTCTTGCAAATTTAGACATCTCATTAATAAATTAAGTAATATGTTATTTTATTTTATAGATAATTTTTAATATTATTTTTAGAATTTTAATTTATTCGCTTTAAAATATTAAAACTACATAAATAAAAGTTAGTGCGGGAATAAATTATGGTCAAAAAATTGCGGAGATATTTTTAAACATGCTTTTTAATAAAAATTAAATTAAATTAAATAGATAAAAATAAGATGAAAACAATATCAATATATTATAAAATAATTTAATCATGAAAGTTATTTATTTATTTTAAGCATAATTAAGTTATATTAAAATTATAAAGTGCGCGAATAAATTATGGTCGCACTGTATTTAAAATTTTATGGAATAAACAAGCTCAATTTTACACTTAACAAAATAAAAAACAGCAAACTTTAATAAAAAAATAATATTTCATTTAATTAAGAATTTAATGTAAAATCAACATTATTTAATAAATTTCATATACAAATTTAAGTTTATTTCCAATTAATTGGTCAAGATCTTTTTAGTTAGTGGCATAAAAATCCTGTTTTTAAGTAACCAAAATCAAACATATATAATAACTCACATTTCTTCTATAATTCAAATACCCTATATTACCAAAATAGAATCAGAAACCTTTAGAAAACAAATAATTTATCTATACAACAATATTAAAGAATGAAGAGATTTAGCAAAAGCCTCCAATGTATCTACATCGACAGGGTAGAGATGGATACAATTCCAAGATGAGCCTATAAAGAAACGTGGAGGTAATAGAAGGCAAATTATAACCCAAGAGCACAGAGAGAGTTTTGTCGAATGGATCGAAATAAATCCCAAGATAACGTTAAAGCAGATGCAGGAAAAATTAAACTATCACTACCAGATTCAAGTAACAACAGAATGCATTCGTAAGCATTTGGATGGTCTTTTTTGTACCCTAAAAACTATAAGAAGAGAGCCTGAAAATGCAAATTCAGAAGAAAATAAAGTGGAGAGAAGAAAAGTCGCACTCAAACTCTGCCGTTTTAAGTCTGATAATTGGTCAATATTATACGTCTATGAGACTAACTTCAATTTATATACATCAAGATCAAAAGGCCCTTCGAAAAAAGGGTCCAGATGTACATATATTGCATCTGGTTCCAAAGGTGCAAATATACATTTGATTGGATATATAAGTAACTTAGGCCTAATAGATCACGAAATAAGACGAGGATCCTTTAAAAAAGACAGCGGCAATAACTTTATTAAAGATTTCTTGAGAAATGCCATGAGAATACATAATTCTAATATTTTGGTTGTGATTGACAACGGTCCATGCCATACCAATATTGAGGCCGTATTTACTGAAGAAGAGTTCAGAAATAATAGGCTTTTGAGGCTCGCACCCTATAGCCCTATGCTGAATCCAACCGAGTTGGCATGGTCCAGTCTTAAGTCCGAGATCAAAAGAGATTTAGCTGAACAAATGTCGGGGATATTAGAACACGATGGCAAAACAGATGAGATCAAACAGAGTTTCGCATGAGTAGATTAGAAGAAATAATAAGACAAAACACCCCATTGATTGATGTAAGTTCTTGTGTTAGTTTTATTGCTAGCATTTATAGATACATTCCTGATGCTTTAAATATGACTGATATGCCTTTTTAGCTACTTAAATGCTACATCCAATTTACTTTTTTGAAATTTAATGATATTTTTAAAAAAATATTTTATGGTTTAAATGTTGTAAAATTCTAATTTAGTTCTTGTTTAGCCTTAAATAGATTTCGTTTAATCTTTTTGTAAATTTTTTAGTTCTAATTAGGTTTTGTTAATAGTTTTTATAAATTGTTTATCCCTAATTAGGAGTTGTAAAGGTATAGATTGATGACGTCAAAAGAAGGTATGAACCTGGAGACAACGAAAAATTATAGGAGTGGAATTCGAACTCTTTAAAAGCTCGTCATTTCGATATCTTTGATGATCTTTTAGAATCACATGTATTTCTTCGACTTTTGCTATTTTACCGTTTTGAGATTCCAGCTTAGCCAATTTGACTCGGACCACAGGTCAACTCAAACCAAAAAAGCTAACATAGCGTCGTTGCTAAGCAAAAAAAGAATCAAAGAAAGCAAGAAACATGGTTGTAAACCCCTCGCCCACAGGATAATTGATGGATGTTTATATAGTTAACAAGAGATTTATTGAACCCTTCATTAGAAGATGAAAAAAAAAGACATAAGTTGAAGAGATTAGTTCCTTCACCTAACACTTATTTTATGGACGTCAAATGCCCAGGTACCTATCCTCGTTAATGGTTAGGTTGTATGAACATCACCACTGTGTTTTCGCATGCACAAACCGTGGTCATCTGCCCTGGTTGTGCTACGGTTCTTTGTCAGCCAACTGGTGGTAAAGCTAAATTATCTCAAGGTATATTTCAATTGGGGTTATTGGTTTTAGGATGTTCTTTTAGACAGAAGGCGCATTAAATAAATTTAGGCTTATCTAATTCCACAACTTTTATCCATTGATCTTTCTTAAAAATGTCCCCATTATTAAAGTCCACGTGTCTATTTTGGAAATCTGATGTACTTTAAAGGAATCTGGTCAATCCATTTACCGTAACTGACTTTATTGTGAAACATTCAGATTATTTTTGTCTAGAATCCCTTCATAGGCACAGCAAATCCCCAATATGCTATTTTGATAGAGCTCTTTGAATATCATGCCATTGCAGCTGAAATTACTCATGTAACATTAGGATTGCTAGATGTCCTTTTTTGGATAGTCTTTATTTTTAGAGGTATCCTTTATTGATTTTAAAAAAGACATTTTTGTATTTTTCTTAATTTTCTAGTCGAAAAATGCTAAATTTTCTCCAAAATAAAATTTTCAAAATGTCTTGTTAAAGATTATAATTATACTAAAAATCTAGTATGTATTGAATAGAAATGACAACGGATAAAGTTTTTATAAGGTTTTCAGATGAATCTTTGCATAAAAGTTATAAGGATCTATTCAATGTACACAATTAAAAATAGTAAAATTTATAAACAGTATATAGTAAAATGTACATCAGGACACATCAGCATTCATCGAGTTTTTAAGATCCATAGAAAATTATTTTATAATTCTAACATTTTTAGATTAATTTTTATTTATAACCCAGGATATGCCCGAACCCGATGCTAAAAACCCAAGTTGATACTTGAGGGTCAAATCCGAAGGGATTCGGGTTTAAAATCTAGGCCTTTTTCGAAATTTAAAGGCAAACTTTTTAATATTTTTCAAAAAAAAATTCAACTCTAAAGAAATCTAATGAAATTTTCTAACTATGATTTTTTTGAAAAGTATATGTTTTTAAATAGAATTAAATATTGGTATTCATATTCGATTGAAAAGTTATTTCTAGGCAATACTATTTACATTATCATTAATTTATAACATTTTGATTCATATAATCCAAAATTTTCAATATTTAATGTAAAAATATAGGCATTATAAATCTCGAAACTTTGAATCCTACTTGACCAGTAGCCCGAGGTATAAGACCCTTGAATCGGGTTCAGGGCATATCTCAGTTTATAACTTTTAAAGAAAATGCATTTATCTACAATACTAATATCTATAGAAAATTTTCAAATAAATGAAATATCTTAATTGATAAAAGACTATATATTTCAATACCTAGACAACTTGAAAAATCGGTACAATCGATCGTAATAGATATGTAAATTAGAAAACGTAAAATAGGTAATATTTTTAATATATAAAGCAAATCGATATCTGATATTGAAAAATTTTGGCAACCCTATTTTAGAGCCTTATTCCAGTGCAACTCTAGTAAAATTAGTACATTTTCAGATATTGAACATATAAAAATAATATTATCAATAAAAAAGATATTATATTTGATATATTATTGTATTTAAAGATTTATAAAATACTTTGTTTTATTTATTTTATTATTACTTATTTCTCTATGATTTATTTAAAGTCTCTTGATTTAAATTTTATAAAATAAGACAGCTTTATTGCAAAATAAGACGCTACACCTTTATTCTCTGTAATCTTCGAAAGTAGACTAAGACCGTAAACCTCCACTTCGGTATTTTCTGACAAGACTAAACTAGAACGCATCTTCGATTTTAATCAGATCAAACTTTGCACTCAAGATCATGATGGAAATTCAAAAATGAGAAATAATAAAAACATATCAAAGAGATATTTACTAATTATTATAATCTATTTAGATAAAAACACGAATTGAGGTCTATAAAAAGCTCTTAATTTCAGCAAAAGTTGTTCCAATTTTAACACCACGTTACGATCACCAAAAGCACTCAAATCTGAGTTGGAACTGACGCCATCTTTGGGTACATCATTATTAGAAGGAGGATTTGAAGATGCAAATTCCAAATCATATTTACAGTCTTTCAATTTGACTTTAAAGATCTTATAAATATCATCAAATACAATTCCTGGTAGATCAGGGATAGCCAACAAATCGGATGAACCAAGGAAATAATGGATAAATTCGACATCCAAAGTTGCCTGTAATAGACCAGCAGATTCCCATCTCTCTATACCTAAAAAAGCTACTTTGAGATCAGATTTCAGATAATGAACCAAGAAGTACATAGAATAGCGACTATAAGGGAGATCACCAAGTTTACCGAGGTCAAGATTTAGTAGTTGGTTTTTGATGAGCATGATTTTATGTAAGATCAACAATACATATTCTGAACAATTAACCGGGAATTTTGTTTTCAACCATTGAGCATTACCACCATAAACCAATTCCTTCACAATGATAGAATGTATCGATTTATAAGCACAATGGACGACTGATTTAATAAGTGTCAAGAACCAATCTTTAAACAACGAATTAAGACCCTCAATATTCGGAGAAATGCTTAGCCGGCTTTGTGTCAGTTTGATAAATCTCTTCACAGTATTATCGATTGTAAATACAATGATGCCAATCTTACCGTTAAAATCGTGCCAATCAACAATCACATTTTGATAGAGATAATAAAAGCCAGTATCTTCATAAACGATATTTAGATTATACAACTTCAAGATTAAGTTGGTATTCAAGTAATCAAACAACCAAGCCAATGAATTCTCCATCAAATGGTTGGATAATGTCACGAGGTCAGTTTTATATATCAAGGAAGAACTGATATTCAACATTGTATACATTAGATCCAAGACTGTACGTTGATACTTAATCAGAAATTCCAAGTTAACCAATGCGTCCAATTCTTCGATAATCAGCAAATTGAAGTCATTTTGCCATCGAGGTATAAAACCATAGCAATAGCCAACGATCCATGTAGACCAGAATGTCAAGATTAATTGATCAAACTTTAATTCCATCTGGATCTTTTTAGTGAAATTATGAATGATTTCCCATTCCAAATTAAACAACTGATTAATAGCAGTACAAAGATGAACTTGTTGTACTAGCCCACATAACCCACTATTAGAACCTCGGTCTTGGTTAGGAATGTTAAATGCTTTAGATGGCTTCACGAAGGCGTTCAATACAAACTTGGCAAATAAGTCTATGAAGGAATAATCAAAATCATTCATGAAACCAAATTCATATAAGGACGAACAGTATGAGATCAATTCTATAAAAGGTTCTCTAACCAAATCTATTAGGATGGTTGGCCATGTTTTATTTTCTTTAATCGATATCGATTTCTTTACATATTCTTTAGTGTTGTCGAAATTCGGTTCCTCTAAATGAATCAACTGAAAAAAGTTACCTGAGGTTTGTATGATTCCGATTATTTTATACAATTTCAATTGAATTGGGGTTAATGATTTGATATCTACATGAGGACTATGATTTAATGCTAACAATATTCATCTTGGGTGGGTTACTGTAATCCAATGTTTCTAATTCGTTATTACTCGCTTCTACATATATTTTCCAAGAAGCTTCAATAGAGTTTTTCAAATCAGTAATGGTGGAATCAACATACTGACGAACAAAGGTAAAATCAAACTGCTCTTTATCAATTTGATAAATCAACCTCAAGAAATCACTTGAAAGAGGTACTTGGAATAATCCAGCTTTAAATTAGATTTAGTTTTCTGTGATTGAATTTCGGCTTTTAATTTTGCAATCAATTTAGTTTTACAAAATCCTTCCACAATTGAGATCTGTTTATACAATACCGGGTCATCACAGTGATTTAAATCATTCTGGATTTCTCTAAAGACCTTATTACAAAGAAACAAATTATCCTACCAAAAATCAAAATACAAGATACTTCGAAAAAATGGTTTAAAAAGGCCTTAATGTGAAACCAAAGCTCGAAGTTGGTAGACTCAAATTCATTCGAGACAAATATTTTCAATAACCTTTTAAGACTGAACAGATAAAATGTTCTCTCAATGATAGGACCAAATATATTCTTAGTTTTCACAAACGAATCTAAACATTGAAAATCAAAACAATAAAATACTTTCGACATCAGCTAACAGCATGCCTAATCCATATTGATCATCTATACTAATTTTATTTTTCTGCATTTCTTCCGAAACATCTACCAGAAATGATCAAAGGATGTTACTATCAATGGCATTTTTAGCCTTCAAAAACGCTTCGAAATTCTTCTCAACTAAAGCTTTACGAGATGTTGATTGTTCTTGTTGGTTTGTAGATATTTTGGCAATAATTCGTTTCAAAGTTTCAACGTTATCAATAGTCTCCGCATGTACTGTTGATAAAAAATATTTCGGGTGGAAATTGGGGCTTGTGATTAATGCTTGATCGACTATATAATAAATTGTATCAAAGAGAGTGAGTTACTATGTAAATTGGGTATTTCTTGAAATCGTTCTCTATTCCAAAATCCAATTTTTGGAGAGTACTTTAAATTCGGTATTATGCGTAATGGGTCTTTCCAATCATCCTTATTATTACTTACCGGTGTATCGAGCTGGCCTGAAGTGGAAGGACTGTCCGTAAATTCTTCATTATCAGCAATTAACCTCGATGTAGTTAATTGTAATTGTTGATTGACATCTTCAGTCCATTGCGTTTGGCTTGTCGTTTGGAGGTCGTAAAAATCTAATACTATTTTGGGTTTAGGATAAGAGTGGTGTTACGTTTTTTCCATTCTCCGTCGTCGGAACTTTTCGCTCTACTCATTCTATTTTTTGGAAAACCGACACAAAAAATTCAATTTAATGATTCTTTTTTGGCAGTTTTCACAACAATTGTTCCTATTACAAAAATTCAAATTAATAAAAAATAATATTTAACCAATTAAATAAGTCCAAATCCCTCAGTGTTTTCAATAGCGTTCAAGAGCCTATCCTTAAGCTTTTCTTTAGTTCGATAATCCGGTAATAACAAGACATTAAAACAAGTATGAGATGTAGGTAAACGGTCCGAATCAGAGCCATTTTTAGCAATAACAAAGTTCAATTTCGCTAGTCCACCAATAGGAACACGATCTGATCCAGTGGTGAAGAATAATAACTTATTTTGTTGATTAGGATTTAATTCTCTGATAACGATATCCCAAAAGTTTTGTATTACTTTAGAGTTTCTAGTATAACCTCCATCATATTGGGTTGCCTTCTTCAGCTCTTCAAAGTCCAATTCCTTAGAGCCACTAACGAGTAATTCGATTTCTTCATGTCGAAATAAAGAGATGGAAGTATCCGTACAAATCATATCAAAGCCATCCTTGAAAGCCATAAATTGATTATGGATCGACTTGTTAAGGATAAAATCCACATACAATTCGACGAATTCTTTCCGATTATCATAAGTGAGATCGAGATTCTCGCCTTCAGGCTTTAAATCATAATTATAGACATGCCCAAAACTAGTATAATCGACTTGAAATGTACGACCATAAACGGCTGCCTCAAATTCTTCTAACGAATTCTTATCCCAATAGTAAATCTGATGTAAACCATTGAATAAATCTTCATCTATTTGTTTCAAATCAGCCAACCCTACTGGTTTGTCTAGTAATTTCTTATATACTAAGTTGGGGAATTGTAAATTCAATATGATAGAATTGTAAACAGACAATCCAATTAACTTCCCAATCAATTTATATTCTTCCAAAGTATGTTGATCATCAGAAGGATTGGAATTAAACCAATAACATCGACTACCTTCTTTATATACAAACACATCTATTAATTTAATTAGTTTAGTTTGGAAATACTATATTTCGAATCTAGCAACTCACGTATTAATAATTGGAAGAATTCTTTCTGAACACCACCTTCATCAACCCCAGCTTCACCAACAAATTGTATCCTCAATTGTTTCTTGAGATCCTGTTTCTGGACTTTCGAGAGCTACAAAAAATCAAACTGAATATGGTACTTGTTCAAGTGCATCATGTAAAATGTACTCTCTTCTGATCTCCAAGCATAAATATGGATTCTTAACTCCTTCAAACATAGCCCTAAAGAAAGAGTCCTAAAAATAAACATTCAAATGATACCTGCAACTCATGTCTCATTTGAACCATGCTTTCCACCTTCAATATATCTGATTTTGTAGAAGGGCTTAATATAAACGGATAATTGCAAAACGAAAACCTAAATGAAAAATAAAAATGAGTAATACCCATCCTTAGACTTAAACTTCGGGAAATCTTCTTTGATTTCCAATTGCTCATTAATGGCATCATTATAAAATTCTCCAAATTCGATAATATGATACATCTCATTAATCTTATAAAAGATCGACAAACAAGTGGTCGCCTTCATCACACATTCATCCTTATTAGGCGTAGAAGTCTGGTCCGTTTTGAGAATAAGGCGCATAGTGATGAATTGATGCAGCATGGCGACACAATCGAGGAAATCCGCCTTGATTTCCATCCAATTTCTCGCACCATCCACATCAAAGGATTCATAAAACAGCGCTGGACCTTCCATAAGATCTTTTGGATCGAAATCCTGTTCAATAACATACCGAGGTGCTATTAATAGATGAGCAAGTGCGGTTTGCAATTCATCCGTTAGGGTTGCAAATACATCGACGAATTTGGGTAAGATCTCATGATGATAGCTGGGTTCCATGAGTAATGGATTGAGTAATACGATGATCAATATAGTTACATGATCAGGCAGCAAGACTTCTAAACCTAATCTCAATTTATCCAACAAGGAACCTAGGCCACTCAAAATAAGAGGAGCAAGCACTGATGGTTTATCATTATTCTTTAACAATAGTTTATAAGCTTCTTTAACCTGTAATATATCGACTTTAGAAAACTTGGATAGTTCAGCTTGAGCTTGTGAAAAACTATTAGCTAATTTATCAGCCTTACTAAAAACTGAAAACATACCCTGCACCATCTTATGTTCCCTTGATCTCGGCGGTAGGTCGGCTAAATCAGTTTGATCACCAGATTGAGAATCTGAAAATAATTCTACCAAATTTTGAATATCTAATAACTGGATATTATTATACGCTGTATCCAAATCATTAGTAAAGCCAAATTTCTTCAATTCCAAATGTCTTTTCTTAATTTCATTTTTAATATCATCTGAGGATGAGACTGGCCTATCGCGACTACGACTAAGGGTTCTAATAGTTGGGAAAGTGCGCAATTCTAATGGATTACTTTCCATATCAGAAGAATTGGTATTCATACCTTGATTACGGATACCTCTATTAGATTCACGATTGAAAATAGTTGAACCAGACCAACCTTCATTAGAATGATGAAGGACTCTATTAGTAGGTGTTGTTGGCATCGGTAATCTGGTTACTATGCCGGTGTTAGAGGGTATTTCCCGAACATCAGATAAGCCAGGTGCTCTTGTAAATCCTGAATTATGATTATTGGTTTGTTGTGTGTCGTTGTTTAGTAAATTACTTAACGATATAGGCGAATTAGTTCTATTACTTTGTCTCTCATTAGCTCGATAGGGTGTAGCAAAAAATCGGTTATTAGTTCCTCGAGGATTTAATAGGGGTCTACTAGATGAGGAAGATGTGGCCCTTCTATTCGATGATTGTTCGCGCAATTCTTTGATTTCTTCGCTGATAAATAATTCATTTCTACAAAAATCTTCTTGATTTGAATTAGGACATATATCTGTATCACCTTTTTCGGATAATTCCATTGCTTTTAATAAAGCTTCATCTCGTTTTACCGGTGTTCCTGTCAAAATATAAAATTTGATAAAAATACCTAAACTAATTGGGTGACATTTCTGACATTGAGAGTTCGAACAACCTCTAATTAGTTGATAATAATATCTATAAAAGAGTTCAAATCTAGGGAATATACCTTCTAATAAGCCTTTCAATATCCACACTAACACCTTCCATAGAAATAATACCACTATTAATTTAATTCGAACAAATATACTTTGAACTAGATTCAGTGGTTTGTTGATAATCTTCGGTTGTATCCATATCTTCTCGATTATCAGGTGTCGTAAAACTGGTTATTGGTGGTAGTCTTGAATTATTCATATCAAGTTTCTAATTTTTGCGAATTTATTGTTTCTAGGGGGAATGAATGCAAAATTTTGAATTTACTAAATACTCTGATAATTTTTATGAATATAATACGATTAATAAATAACTTGACAACGGTTTTGGCCTGTTAATAATTCTCATTTTTTCTATTGAAATCAAGAGCAATAAGATTTGTCTGCAATTAATTTACAACTGTCAGGCAAATAATCGATGATTATCTGAGGAGCTGCAGTTTTGCTAAAAGCGTATAGATCTCATTATATCGTCATTTTTAGAAACCTTTTGAATTGTAAATACAGGATTATTGATTATTATTTTGTTGTCTCCATTGTGCAATGATTCTAAATTACATGATTTCTAGATTTTACAATGGTCCTATTTGTCAGACAGGGGTGAGCCAAATATTTAAATTAAACTAAAAATTGGATAATGAAGATGACTCTTTATTTTCGTTCAGATTAGTCCCTTTTGATTTTCTTCTTAATTCAACCAAATTTATAATGATTATTAATCAACCAATTATTTAATAAATGGACTACTCTGAACAAAAATAAAGTGCCAATATAGCATTTAATAACCAGGATAAATGGATCCAACGTTATTGCATTTACTCTTATCGAATCAAATTGTTCTATTTTAATTTTTTATTCAGGAGTAAAAAGTCGGAAATGGTAAATAATAAGGAGAACACTTATATAGGAACCAGGAGAATCAAATTAATCAAAAAATATGAAAGAGACAATAAACGAAGAGAACTATTACAACTCTTTAAGGAAAGAAGAAAAAGAATTAGAACATTTGAAACAAAAACTCCATACTATAAAATCGAAACGATCTTTAAATAAAGAAAAGAGAATTATTCACGGCCATCAATGGGAAGATGCGTTAAGTTCTATAAAATCTTCTGTATTAGATGTGGATTGGGACAGTCAGCCTTCTGAAGACAAAAGTTTGGATTTATTGGTTGATACTAATTTCGATCCTTTTAAAATAACTCCAGAGTCTGATGCAGAAGATTTACCAGAAATGGATGAAGAAACACCATTAAAGACGCCCACATTAGAGCGTGAAACTCCGCAACGAAATGTTAAGAATGGACTGAGATTTAAATCAAGAGCTAAAGCATCTTATGAATTAGAAGTAGAGAAAGAATACTCCAATTACGTCGATAGAGAAGCGCTATTATTGGATGATAATAATTATATGGATACCAGTTCTTCATCCGGTAGCTCCATTTCGCCTTATCTCAGAGAACAGTTATTCAAAATTAACAACTTGGAGCAAAACGATTCGATCAAACATGTTGATCAAAAGGCTTTATTTGAAAATATTGTTGCATCTGATAATGAATCGTTTAAAAGTTATAAAGGCATTGAAGATAATGAATCCTTTATGACAACCCAAACCAGTAGTGATCAATTCAAAAGCTTTAAAGATGTAGACGATAATGAATCTTTTATGACCACACAAACCAGTGGAGATCAATCTGATGTAAAAGATTTGAGATATAAGAAAAGTCTAATGGACATGCTTGAAGATGATAAATCATTCAAGAATGCACTAACTCAAGATGATAGTTCTTTCTTCAACTTTGGCAATAATACTAAAGATTTCTTGAATCAAGAAAATGTAATGGATGAAGATGATAGATTCGAATCATTCAAGTCGACGAGAACAACCCAATTCGATGAAAGATCTTTTGTTACTTCTAAAACGGGACAATCCGATAATATAAGCCCTAATATTAACAGGTTTAAATCATTTAAGTCCTTTAAATCAGCTCGGTCTAATCTAAATGATGATGGTGCTTCTTTTGCTACAACACAAACCCAGTTTGATGAAGATGACAAATTTATATCAATCAAAAGCGAAAGAGAAGGATCATTTAAGACAGCCAAAAACAACAACTTTATCATCAATGGAGAAAGTGAACCTTATAGATCTAGTGCTTATTTTGACACTGAGTCAATAGGTAGCAATCAAACTGCATATCAACTCGATGCTGACCCTACAGATTCTGTGATTTTAAATAATTTGGAAAGTTATGATGCTCATTCTAGTCCTTTTAATAATATCTATGATGATATAAGTAGAGAAGTAAAATCGTCAGATCATTTAGCTATATTAAATGATACAGAGTTGGCCAATAGCTCAGATGAAGAGATACCATTTACCAATAACTTGGCAAGATATAGTGAAGAATATAAAGAAATCGAACATGGTCAAATTAAATATGAAAAAACTAACGAATCTGTTCCAAACAACTATTCCGATGTTGAACCAAAAATGTTTAAATCGGAAAGAACTGCTTATGAATCATTGGAAGATCAACTCAACAATTTTTTAAAAGAAACAGCCTCTCACTCACCTACTGAAGAACAAAATGAATTTTTCAATGATGATTTCTGGCCATCCAACAATCATGACATCAGAGTTTATAACACCTGTCTAAGTACGACGTCTAATAATACGATCAAAGCATCAGTTAAAGGGTATGACTCATATACTCCGAAGAAAGCAGTTAAAGAAATGGAGAAACAAAATAATCGATTATCAAAATCACATTCCGCGATGGATTTAAAGACTAGTTCAAATATGAAAGAAATTGAATTGAATACCAGTTTTGTTAAATTTGAAAACCACGATTCCTTAACCAACTTCATATTTGAACATGATTCCAATTCTACAATGTCGTTTAACCTGACAGGTGCTAATTCTGCTTTATCAAGTCCACAATCAAACACTCTATCTGCATATAGCCCATTCGTTAATAACTCACCTAATTATGATAGCCCTATAATATCTCGAAGTGAACATGAACCAAGTCCATTACAAGCCAGTACATCAAAACATGACCCAGAAGACTATTCTGAACTATATGATAATATTGAAAAGAGACAAGGCCAAGAAAAATATTTACCTAAATTAGAACGGTCGCCATTATTCGAAGAACTGGATAATTTATTCGAGAGTGAAAAAGCATTACCACATTTACCTGATTCAGTTCCCGCTTTACGATCAGCAACATCAATGAATAAATCGTCAACATATCAAGAACATAATCCATTCCGACAATTCGAATTCGACCCATCCGATTTATCCACCTCTCTACCCAAAGAGGCAAATCTATTAGTAAATCGATCAGGTTCTATGATATTGAAAACAGCATCATCGTTACCCAAGTTGGTAAATAGTAGGAATACAATGGCTTTTAGTGAAGCGCAAAAATACCATCACCCAACGGATCATACGCTGCGAAATGTCGGCTCGTCAAATATGCTAAAATCGCAAACACAAAGGCGGAAATCGGGCTTGTTCAAACATCAATCTATGCTATTCAATAAGATTAAAACTTTGATAACAAGAAAGTCGGGCTATTTCAAACCGTCAAAAAGGGGAGCTCTGAGATTATTTAGATTTGATAAACAGATTAATAACGAAGAACCTCAATTAATAGCTATAGGAGATGAAATCAATAAAGATATGTTGAAATCTGAAGACGCCTTCGTATTAGAATGTGAATTCTCGCTTTTCTTATGGTATGGTAAACACAGTTCCGATGTTCAGAAAAAGAAGGCCGCAAAATATGCGGAGGGCTTCTTGAAGATTGGAGAATCTAGGAGGTTGAATTTCACTATTAGAGTGGAATTTGAAGATCAGGAACATCCTAATTTTACTTCTCGATTCCCGAATTGGCCTTCATCGCCTTCCTCAACTCAAACTTTGCATAAGGAACCGTCCATTTTAGAATCTCAGGGCTTTCAAAATCTTTATCAGGTGTATAAGACGAAACCCAAAGCACTGATTGAAGACTTTGATGACGTCGAAGAGATTTCTTTAAAGGTTTGGCTTATAAAGAACGATAAAGAATATACCGAAATAGCACCCCAAGAACAAGGCATCTTTTATTCTAGTGAATATTATCTCATCATCTATAGGTATAAAGATAGCCAAGATCAATTGAAACATGTAGTCTTTTATTGGATTGGTTCGCAATCGAAACGAAATCAAGAAGAGATATTAAAGCCTAGCGAAGTTATGTTGGATGGGAAATACGAGGCTTTAATGATACAATTAAGGCAGGGTAAAGAACCAGATCCGTTCTTTAGAATATTTAACGGTTATATATTTATTAAAAAAGTATTAGCCTCCCAAACCCTGTAATTATATTGTAGGGTAATCGTAAATCACCATCGGTTGATAAAACTCTTTATCATGTATCTGGCTTAAAACAAGGCCAGGTTCGTATCGAACAAACTGTTTGTGTATACCCCGAACTATCTTATTTTTTAGAGTCCTAAATATTTATGTTCTGGTCATTCTTATATCTTTACAACGAAATCTAAGATCTACATCTGGCATGGAATCGGTAGTTTCTTATTCGAGCGCCTGGCTGCAGTTATAGCGACGAAGAAATTCTTTGGCGTACACCCAATCCATCCATAACATTTTATTTAGGACTCGAAGGTTGTGGAGATTAGAGAAAAATTGGAACCGAAGAAATTTTGGTTGAAATTCTCAGGCGATGTAGAGAAAAGAAATTATGCTGATGATATATTATGGGCCCGTAAACCTTTCTTGCAAGATAGTTATAATGTTCGATTATACGAATTACAAATCGAAGAAGGCAATATGATCAATGTAATTCCTTCGTCCCACCTAAACCCATTATATAGGTCGATGAGGTTTATCCGTTTCATCAATCTGATCTCCGAGATGGCGGCGTGTTTATGTTAGATACCTATTTCGGTTTATATTTATGGACCACACATGATGTTAAACATTCAAGCAAGCAATTGAAGAAATATTGCATGTTAGCTATGGATTATGTGAAATTAGTTAATGGTACTAATGAACGTCCTTTGGCGTTGAAACCTATGTTGGTAGTTCCTAATCATGAACCTCTCGGATTTATAGCTTGTTTTCCAGCTTGGTATCAAGAAGGTCCAGTTAAACCAAAGAAGATTGCTAGAAAGGATGAGGTCAAAGTGTTTCCTATCGAACATATCTTGTAATAGAGAGGTTTTATTAAATCATGGAGTTTTATTCAGGTTTAAATAGTTGATAAGATAGGACAATGTTCATTAAATCGTAAAATCCGAAATCGGGCCATAAGGTGTTGATAAATTTGATGTGACAATCTTGTGCACACTAAAAGATAAATAAAAGAAATAGACTTGCCAAATCATAAAATCACTAAGTCTATATTCACCTGAAGTTCTAACCAATAGATCTAATTTTGGTAAGTTCTTGGTAAATAAATGTTTATGAATGACATCTTTATCAATATCACTAAACTATTCAAAATAATGGATATACTTCAAATCGAGTTGTTTGTTCGTGACCTTAAGAGCTAAATCAGAAATGGCAGTTGAAATTTCATGAGTTGATGTATAGGGCATACAAATATTCAAAACCAAACTAATAAAATAAAAAAGAATTTTACATACTTTTTATTTTCCTTACTGATTTCCATGAGCTTATCAACCGCTCTTCTAACATCAGTAGGTAATAAGTCTAATTTACCAAAGACATGAACGCAAACACCAAACTCATGTATCAAAGACCTATTACAATAATAATAGAATTAATATTAAGAGGATTAAATACGATTGAGAGGCTAGATATTCCATTTTATCAATACTCAATTGCATAAGTTCATCAATTTCTTGTTGAGATCTTTTGAAATTATCAATACTAAAAGCATAAATAGTAACCACTCTCACTCCTAAATAATAGCAATTTTCCAACGTCTACAAACATCTCATAATGAAGGTTAGGGGAGGGCTACGTATTCCAAGCTGGAGAAACCAAATGAATGTCCTTTTTCTTTCGGTAGGCCTAATTTGGTAGCAAATCTTCGATTGCCATCCATTATAAAACCTATATGCTGGGGTATTGGTCCTTGTTGTATTATTTTCATTATAATTTGCTTTATATTCTTTACTACGTATTCGTATAAATCATAAATGGCATTCATTTTGACTTTTTGAAAAATTTATTACGCCGTTTCACGCAAAGAGGTAAAGGAAAAAATTTATTATGAGATATAAAAAGATGAAACTTTGTAGTTTATATATATGAACCTTCTACTTTTATTACATCGCTCCATCTTTCAGCTAGCTGCTGAATACCATTCATATGTCTCTTTATATTAAGTTCCTGGATAATACTCTCTAGTTGTAATTCCAACTCTTCCCAAATTTCATAAACATTTTCTCTTAACTTCCTCTTTAATTTACCAAAACAATTAAAATCAGGTGGACTTATATCTGGACTATATGGAGGATGATACCAAGTGCGGATTTTTTTATCATCAAAAAAATCTATTACAAGCTTTGATTTATGAGGTCTTGCATTATCTTGTNTATTACAAGCTTTGATTTATGAGGTCTTGCATTATCTTGTAAAACCATAGGATACTTGAACTTCTTATCAGGTAGTCATTTTAGTAAAACTTCATTAATAAAGCCTATATAGACTTCTGAAGTTACCATCTCTTTAGGTGCACAAAGTTCCCATATGCAACACCATTATAATCCATTGCTAGTATAAGCATTCTTTTTCTCTGATAGTTTGATTGTGCTACAATTTGTGATGGGCTTTCGTCATTAGTTCTTCAAAATCGAGACTGGTCACGCTGAGGTTGCATATATAAAGCAGGCCAAGTTTCATCTATAGCCAATGTTCTGTTTATTAGGGTTTTTTGTTTTGATAACTGCTCCAAATTATATCTACATGCTAATACTCTATGTTCTCTTTGTTCCTGTGTGAGAAAATGAGGAATCCATTTGCTCAATAATTTCTTCATTTGTAAATCTTCTGTTAAATACCATAAACAGTAGCTTTGCTACAATTTACTAACATGGAAAGTTCGAGGCACGACCAGGCTCTACTTTGAGCAAGATATTCTTTAATTTCCTCAATTCTATTTTCTTTTATTAAATGATTACTTGTATCACCTCCTCTAGTGAATTCAACGCAATTTTGGCCCTTATTAAACTTAGAAACCATATTTTTCACTGTATTATATTATAGGTCTTCTTTTCTATCTTTTTAACCAATTCTTTGTGTATTATTCCCAAACTGTGGTCTAGAATTACTCCAAATTTGATAAATACACGTTGTTCTTTATCGGTTATTGAATTTTTGTAAGTTATCCATTATAGTAATTTAAACAAATATGCTTTAAAAATAAAGCTTAATTTATAGAAAATATTATATATAAATCTTGGCACTAGATATTAATTTATATATTTATTATTAATCAAAATTCGCTTACCTTTTTGCGTAAAATGGCGTAATATTATAATTTTTTAAAAAGCTATATGTGGTATAAAAGATAACTTTATATTATTATTAAGTAGGATTTAATTTTAGTTTTTTAAAATTTGTTACTTATAGTTGATTTTTTTGACTATAGCATGTCCTGGAAATAGTGAGATTAAATAAAATTTGCATTTTTAGTTAAATAACCAAACTAAAATAAACAAAGTTTAATAAAAGGTTAAATAGCAATTTAGACTTCTAAGAAATAGTATCCATTGAACCTGTTATACCTTTATGTCCAATTTTTATAAGGTTTTTGTAGGCATGGTTCACGCAGCTTATTCCTATTTCTGCGGCTGTTTTGGATGATATTTTGGATCAAATTTGCTTGAATCCTTTTAAACTTTTTGGCGTATTTCAAAGAGCCGAATATTTTCTTTTATAATTTGACCACAGCATTTCAATTCCTCTGGCCTGTAGTATATTAGGTGGGATTTTATCTTTAGCCACAAATTCTATATTTTTTGAGATCAAGTAGTCGGTCACAATTGTGGCGTAATGAATCAAAGCAAGATCAGGCCAAAACAAAACATCTTCAAATTCGTGATGTTTAAGGATAAATGGAACTAATCTATTAATAATGCATTCTCGAAGGTAGGTTTCTGAATCCAGAGTAGCTTCTTTAAGATATGAATCTGAAACATTTCCAAATTCGTCAATAGCTTGCTAAATCAAATATTTCTTGGGAAAGTTAGAAAGAGTCTTGTTTTTATATGATAATCTACATCTTTTGGGTCTTTAGAATGATAAAAAGTGCATCCTGTAACTCGAAGAGGATCAAAAGTCACATAAGTTTCGTCGGATCAAGTAAAAAATGTACCCATCGATGGGTAGATTTTTTACCTGTTGATGGGGGTATTTTAAAATAAAAAACCTAACCCCTAAAAAATGACGCAAAGCTACTTTTTAAGCATCATACAACCACTTCTGACCCAGAACACCACGGAGGAGATTATTTCCTTTCTAAAAAGCAAAGGATTGCTAAAGAAAGAAATGACTTGTGATTCATGTGGCATACCCATGGCATGGTCCAAGTACTCCGGGTTCAAAGATGGTTTCTGGTGGAGGTGTACCAAAAGAGCATGTGAGAAGTGTGGAACTTCGGCTACCATTAGGAGAGGTTCCTACTTCGATGGTATGAGCTCGGACCTCTGAAAGATTTTGTTAAAAGAGACTACTTTCCACCACCTTCTAACGATTAAATAAAGTGGTTTTGCTGTATTTTATATGTTACTTTATTTCTTTCTATTTTATTCCAATTAATTAACTCATTATTTTGATTTTTTAGTGATGGGTAAATTTTCTACATGAAAAAGGTGATGGGTAAATTTTTACCTGATCCGTTTCGTCATCTAAAATAAGGATTGTTAGAAATGCATTTATGCAGTTATTTACAAACACTAATATAAACAATAAAATATTAGTATAAACATTAAAAGGTATAATTGAATATTTTTCTTTTTATTAAATTACCGTTTTACCCTTTTAAACAAACATCTGATAATAAGGATTTTGCTAACTGATTTTGATAAAGATGTCGACATCCAGCTTTCGCTCTACTTTCCTGGTTTTTAATATACTTTAGAACTTTCTTTCTTGTCCTGGCTTTTATCCCCAATCTTTTTACCTTAATATCAGATACAATAGACTTTGACATATCAAGTTTATTTGCCACATTCCTTACAAAAGTTTTTTGGTCTTTCTTAAAAATTTTCTCTATAGCTTTTGCATTAATAATTGATTTTTTGGAGACTGTCCGCCCTGGAATATTTTTGTAACTCACTTGACCATAATCCTCATATCTCTTTATTATTTTACTAGTCTACGCCACAAACTTTGCAACAAACATTTTAATAAATACACCCTCTGTTCAGAAATGATTGTCCGATATCAAATGCAAATATAGAAGTTTAATTGAAATTGGCATAACTCAAACCTAGTTGGCTGCGGGCAGATTGGATAGCCTCCGGACTACACTGCAGGGTAGATGGAAGCGTTCCTTGGCGCCTGAGCATGTCTTTTTTTCAGATGCGCGAGCTTATAACTGTTACCTCCACCAACCAACATTGCACTTTCAATTACTTTCTGCAGCGAGAGAAAGACATTGTCTTGCTGAATCTTGATGCGCATTCGTCTGCTACCCACTTGCTTTTGATTGCCGGAATGACTTGCTCAATCAAATACACCTGGAGATCCACATCAAGGGGTTTAGTGACGAGCGTACCTTTTAGAGCGGTTTTTTGAGTTTCGCTAGCCTGTTCATGCGTTACTATCGGCCAGAGACCACTTTTTCCATCGAATTGTCGTTTGAGATGTGGATCCCAACGGGGTCTTGCCGTTACAGCCAGAAACATTACCTTAGTAATGAAGCGCTTTCTTTTCATCTGCAGTTGTGGCGATTCCTCTTCTGGCAACATGTAGTAGGCCATCTTGTTCTTCGTAAGGTAAAACCACTTTTGTCGACGTGAACGCTATCGTACATGTGGTCAAATATGTTCGATTGTTCCTGCAGCATGAAGAGTACGAAACAAAGGCGCTCTTTCTTGTTTTCCTCTGTCAGACACGGTTTAAGTGTGTTCGTATGTCGTCTCAGCACTCCTTCTTTCATCAGAGAAGCGAGCGTAGAGAGCACTATTGATGCCTGTTGACAAATGGAACTCTGGTTGTTCTTTGTTTAAGAGGAAGGGCAACGATACTGTTGCGCAAAGTCTCCCTACACTTCTTTTTTCGTCCCGATTTCCCGATCTAACATCGATGAACGATTGTCCATCAGCAAGACATTGTTTTTTCTTTGACCAGATACGAGAAATCGTCTTTGTAGATGTCTCAAACTGTTTAATTGCGCCCTGCAGTAGCAGACAATCTGTGGCCTTCAATAAAAACGCCTGAAAAATCGCTTGTTTTTGTTCATCGGTCAAAGTACGTTTGTTGCTGCTTGAAACAGCTTCTTGCATCATCAGAATAAGAATTTAATAAACCACAGCGGGTCATTTTCGTGGAGGTACCGCGCTTCGAAAATTTAGGCGCGCATTCTCATAGTGTCCACAAACGCGCTGGGTAAAGTTCTATAAGAAAGCTCTGAACGTGAAATATTCACTTAAGACCTGCGCGCAGTGTATTAATTCCTGTGGTGCTAATTTTTCAAAAACTTCGGAAACCGGACAATCATTTCTGAACAGAGGGAGTAGCTTTTTAAATAATAAGTCAAAATAAATATAATAAAAGTATTCATTGCAAACAATAAAAATGATTCAAAATACGAATGCACATTTTTTTCTTTTTTATGAGTTTGAAGTCTTGGTTGTCCAATTTCCCACCAGAAACACGTTTAGAATCTATACAAAATTTACCAAATTCTGCGAAAACAGCTTGCTTGAGAGACTCAAAATTTGTATTGTAATTATAGAACATCTTTGCATATAGTAACATTATGGCCTAGAGATTAATATATAAGGAGTCTGATGAGTTTTTATTAATATAGAAAAATTCATGAATACAAGCTTCTCCGATTAATTTTGTAATATTTTGGCTAGAAGAGGCGATTTAAAAAGATAAGTAGCTATTTATGGTCAGTTTGCTAATGCAGAATTTGATGGATAGATTCATTACCTTATCCAAAAAATTGAGTAATTTTTAAATTAATCACTTATTTATCATTTAATTCTACTAAATCTTTTTATATTTTTATAATTTTTAGACTATTTATAAATGGATTACAAAATTAATCGGAGAAGCTTGTATTCATGAATTTTTCTATATTAATAAAAACTCATCAGACTCCTTATATATTAATCTCTAGGCCATAATGTTACTATATGCAAAGATGTTCTATAATTACAATACAAATTTTGAGTCTCTCAAGCAAGCTGTTTTCGCAGAATTTGGTAAATTTTGTATAGATTCTAAACGTGTTTCTGGTGGGAAATTGGACAACCAAGACTTCAAACTCATAAAAAAGAAAAAAATGTGCATTCGTATTTTGAATCATTTTTATTGTTTGCAATGAATACTTTTATTATATTTATTTTGACTTATTATTTAAAAAGCTATTTATTAAAATGTTTGTTGCAAAATTTGTGGCGTAGATCAGTATATATCGTTTGTTTTGGAGCACATTTTCGCACAAAGTGCTCGACAGTCATTTTCTTACTATTTTTAGCAACGTTTTTATAAAAATGAATAACATGCGTTGCAAAGTCGGATCAAGTAAAAAATCTACTCGTCAGTCATTTTGAGTAAAAAAAGTACTCGTCACTAATTTTTTGAGTAAAAGATCTACCCGTCAGATAAATTGAGTAAACATGTTAATTAAGATATGGTATGAAATATAAATGCTAAACCTTGTTTATTTATTCCATACCATCCAAATGTATGTAATACTTTCTGATATGTTCCAATAAGCTCTCAAAACATATCCCTTCACCATCCACTCTACCAAATCTCTCTCTCCACATGTACTCCCACAAGTAGTTCTCAAGATATTCTCGCTGTATCCCCTTCATCTTCTTCAATTTATCCTTCCTCCTGTTCCAGTACGATTCTATATGTTGAGTATGAGCACCCGTATCTGGATCTACGAAGTTCTCACTATGGTTCACAAACTTAAAGCCATACCCCCTGTTCTGTATCCCTGGGTACTCTGCTCAGAGATCTGATGCTATCACACTTCCTTTCACGCATACCTTCTCTATGATAGGGAGCAGTGTATTTGCATCCCTTCTGTCAACACATTCCATGTAGCCACGAGCTGGTGTATAGCTCGTGTCCACAATCCCAAACACCCATCTCTCTTGCTTTAGTGCTCTACCTCTGTGGTATTTAGGTTTATAGCAAAATAAAGATTCGCCAACTTGACATTCCACACCATTCCCACCAAGTCTTATAGGGTTCTCATCAAAGTAGTTCTCACAGATATCTCTCAAAAAAGCAAAAATAACAACCATAGCGGTCTTAATCAGCCTATTCCACTCACATGCTCTCACTTTCGGCACCTCCACAGACTAGAGGTACATCGTCAACACAATCTCTTGCAGACCAGAACTCAACTTAGAGAAACAAGACCCCTCTCGGATAGAAGTTGAGGTGTTGTAGTTCTCAAATCCTCTATTGTAACACCTCCAACCATTTCCATCCCTAATCCTCGCATACTTTGTCCAGCTCATCAAAACCCCACACGACTTACACCTCATCTCACTCCTCAACAACCCCTTATTCTTCAAGAATGCTATTACATTCTTTGAATTGTTCCTGTCCAAAAATGGTGTATAACCTCGAGAAAATAACTGCTGTTCATTTTAAGGGCTAGATTCTTATTTTTTATAAAAATTGGGTTACGTAAAAAAAGTACCCGTCACCAATTTTTTGAGTAAAAAATCTACCAGGCGACGGGAACTTTTTTTACTTGATCCGCAAAGCCTTCATTTTTTATACGATTCATTTGGATTCAAAGATTTAGTTAGAATTCTGGTTATATAATTATTTTGTGTTTAGTGTAAATTTATATAAATATTTAGAAAATTGGCCACTTATAATAAAAATGTGGCAAAAATCAATCATGAAACTTATTCTCCATATTTCCCGGACATCCTATAGCAGATTGGTTGAGTGGAACTAACAACCGATTGGCTAGAGAAAAGATTTTACAAAAAATGTATCAAGTAATAACATCAATGAATAATGAATTTTTAACCCAGATCTTCTCAGCTGTAATAGCTAATTATATAATTGGACCTGTTGTTAAATCCGTCGGTATTGCTATTTTGTTTTTATTCTTTTTAGCTTATGTGATAAACTAGAGCAGTACTAGTATTGTAAGCTAAGAAGTAAGGAGCTATAAAAACAAGTGAAAAATTCTTTACATGTTCTTTCTTTTCATTAAATTTTATTAAGAGTTCTTTATAAGCTAAAATTCGAGTTTATTTTTCGAAAAATTTTATAAAAATGTAATCAATAATTGAATAAGAATAATAAGTTTAATGATAAGTCAAAATAATTTTTGTATATATATTCTTTTGATTCATCTATTACCTCAATACATCCTTTTGAACTCATATCTATTGCTGTATGATGCCCTTGCTTGATCCATAAGTTGGGCTAATAATGAGCATTAAATAATTTCAATGGTGGGCCATTAAGTTTTAAAAATATCAGACTTGAAATAGTTTTAATAGAGAGAGAAATGATCAAGTAAAATGAAGAATCAGGTTCATTTGACTAAAACCACGTTCACACTCAGTTGTAACTGCGATAGTTTTAATAGATATCAAATTAGCAATTTCAGGTTGTGTTTTTTTTCCTCCTGCCTGTTTATATAACTTAAAAGATTTATATACACTGCCCGTCAAAAGTGATTCAGTGTTTGGGAAATTCGAACTTAAATGGTAATTCATGAATGAGTAAGACTTCGAGAAGCCAATACTCATATGTTAGATAGATACAGCATTTGTCTATAACATATCCAAATATTATAGATATGTTTTAAATATCGATAGAGATATGATTGCTCAAAGTTGAAAGTAGGTGATTCAGTGTTTTGAATAATTTTTTAACTTTAAAATTTTTTCATTCTAGAACATTCTAAAATACTTCAAAATTGTTCAATTTTATTTCAAATCCTTAGCAAAAGGTATTAAGGCTTATTTTGTATGACAAGAAAAACATTGAAGAAAATTGAAACAAGAATTAACGAAGTTGCTTTAAATGGAAAATGTTCAAGAAAAATGGCTGTAATTGTTGGAGTTTACCCAGGCAACAGTGTCCAGAGTAATAAATAGAGTTGAAAAAATACTCCAGAGCCTATAATAGGTCGTCCTCGGGTCTTAGATAAGTACGATGAAAAGTATATTGGAAGATTAGCAACAAATGGTAAATGCTCCACCTCTACAGAAATACAGCGAGAACTCAAGACATATGCAGGAATATCCGCCTCTTCGAATACTATACTGCACACATTAAAACGTAGCAACATCGTATCTAGATACAAAAATAAATGCCCACAATTAAAAACATCTCATCGTCGAGTAAGATCAGAATTTGAAAAATCACACAGAACTTTTAAAAATAAT
This sequence comes from Holacanthella duospinosa, assembly GCA_002738285.1. Taxonomy (NCBI): domain Eukaryota; kingdom Metazoa; phylum Arthropoda; class Collembola; order Poduromorpha; family Neanuridae; genus Holacanthella; species Holacanthella duospinosa. The sequence continues at coordinate 2,010 of NIPM01000829.1, read as the reverse complement.
GACTGGGATATGGTTAATGGTCAGATGAGACTAAAGTAAATGTAGAGGGATCTGATGGACGTGATAGAACTTTCAGGAAAATCGGGGAACCATTCAGAGATCACAATATTACTCAAACAAAAAAATTCGGTGGTGGATCAATTATGGTTTGGGGATATATGCTTTCATCAGGTGTTAGGTATCTTTGTAGAATTGATGGCAGTGTTAATGTTGAGATATATGAGAGTATTCTGGATGACGAGCTGATGTATACAATTGACTTGTATGACTTGGACAAATCTAAAATTGTCTTTCAAAATGACAATGCGTCCTCTCATACCGCTTCAAATATAAAAAATGGTTCAAAAGAAACGAAATAAAGGTAATGAGATGAACTGCACAATCTCCTGACCTTAACCCAATTGAGCATCTATGGGATCATATGAAAAGAGAGTTAAAAATTCGATCACCATGTAAAGACAAAGATGAACTTTGGGAGAGAATTCAAGATATATGGAACAATATTTCAGCTGAAGTATGTCTTAAGCTTGTTAGGTCAATGCCTAGAAGACTCGAACAGATAAAAAAAACTAAGGGCGGGCACACAATCTATTGATTTTTCATTTTTTAAAAAATTCGACAAAACACTGAATCACCTACTTTCAACTTTCAGCAATCACATCTCTATCAATATTTTTAATGTTATAGACAAAGGCCGTATCTATATAACATATGAGTATTGGCTTGCTTGAAATCTTACTCATTCATGAATTACCATTTAAGTTCGAATTTCCCATACACTGAATCACTTTTGACGGGCAGTGTACTAATATAAACATAAACAAATAAGTTTATAGTATCTCGTTTATGATGTCTATAAATTGACTAATTTCGAATAAATTTTCGCTCTGCTTGTCATTTTTATTTTGCTCTTCTATATATGGCAATTTATTTCCGTTCAGAGTAGTCCCATTTTGATTCCCTTCTTAATTCAACCAAATTTTTAATGAATTTAGATTATTCTCACTCTTAATCAACCAATTATTTAATAAGTAAAATGGGGACTACTCTAAACGAAAATTAACTCCCATATTCGATCTCAGTTGGATTTTTTTCATTGGAAGAACGTGTAGTAAAAAGTCGAGTCTTTAACTTTTCTACAAGTACATTGTAAAATTCTTTAGAATTAATCTCGTTTTCATTTTTCTGTCCAATATGACACTTTATTTTCGTTCAGAGTAGTCCCCATTTTACTTATTAAATAATTGGTTGATTAAGAGTGAGAATAATCTAAATTCATTAAAAATTTGGTTGAATTAAGAAGGGAATCAAAATGGGACTACTCTGAACGGAAATAAATTGCCATATATAGAAGAGCAAAATAAAAATTTCAAATTTTTTTCAAACTCCAAAGAGAGCTGTTTAATTTTACCGGGAGAATCAATTATAGACTGTAATATAAATATTTGTTAAGGTATTAACTTATGAGCTTTAATAATGTCCACATCTCTTTTCTGTAACTCTAATGATAAATCCGACAGTTCTTGTAATGAATCATACATAATAAAAAGGTTTTTAACAAATTTTATCAATGTTAATTCCGATGCTAATTTTTCTTATTTTTGTCTTTGATCTTTAGGTCTTTATCTTTTGATACGGTATCTAAGTGTTTAATGCAGGATAACAGTTCCAAATAGCCTTGATAGTTCTAAAACTCGATGCAACCCAATGAACGTCCAATACCCTTTTTATCTTACATACCTGAATAGACAACTCAGATCCACAATCTTACAACTCTTCAGAATTTTTAGGTGAGGAATTATAGACAGAATACAATTTGTTAAAGAAGGTTTTCAAAAAATTGATAGTGGATATTCCATCTACACTGTCGAATACAGATAATTCGAGCCTATGGCGGTTACAATGCCAAACAATCAAATTCTTATATTTTTTGCCTAATATGGGAGTTTATTTTCGTTCAGAGTAGTCCATTTATTAAATAATTGGTTGATTAATAATCTAGAATCATTA
>NIPM01000828.1:3863-45707 GCA_002738285.1 Holacanthella duospinosa | reverse complement strand
ACCAACACAAAAGATTAAATACTTCATAAATCCATTCAATACGAAAAGAAAAGATTTATTAATCTTCCAATTACCTGTTGTTGAGCTTGGGGTTCATGAAAGGAGCCTCTCCTTCAGAAGNAGAAAAGATTTATTAATCTTCCAATTACCTGTTGTTGAGCTTGGGGTTCATGAAAGGAGCCTCTCCTTCAGAAGTAGGGAGAAAGCCAGGTATGTTCCTCGAGAAATCCTCATAAACTCCGAGCTGGAGGTGAACTGTTCCAGTCGGTTTCACTCGGATAGACTNTATGTTCCTCGAGAAATCCTCATAAACTCCGAGCTGGAGGTGAACTGTTCCAGTCGGTTTCACTCGGATAGACTCTGGTATTCTGTCGATTTGGTAGGAAAGCATGACTGGGTCACAGTACCTGCGACCCTCCAGTTTTGCTTGTTTNTCTGGTATTCTGTCGATTTGGTAGGAAAGCATGACTGGGTCACAGTACCTGCGACCCTCCAGTTTTGCTTGTTTCCTGACTTCGTACTCTGAGGCAAGTCGTTTGTCAATCTCCACTAGGGCTTTCTCTACAGCTGTTTTCTGAATGAAGACACATGCGAGTTNTTGTCAATCTCCACTAGGGCTTTCTCTACAGCTGTTTTCTGAATGAAGACACATGCGAGTTCCATGTTCTCTTGCTCATCTTGTATCCTTCATCTCCAAAACAAAATAAATTTAGCAACTAATTTCAACCTAACAACAAATCTAAATCTATAGTATTTCAAACCACCACTTCCTTCACTTCTCTCGATAATGTTCTTACCTGTTGATTATTGGCATAGCCTCTGATGGCTCCAATGAAGGCGCTTTTCAGATTTCCTGAGATTGCGATGAAGATGTGGTCCCTGGATGTGATCATGGCCATACCTGCCGCGAGATAACGCATCATTTGGTGGGCGCNTGCGATGAAGATGTGGTCCCTGGATGTGATCATGGCCATACCTGCCGCGAGATAACGCATCATTTGGTGGGCGCCTGCGCGCATACGGTTCTCCTCAGGGTCCATGGCGAAGTCTTTTTTTACGACTGCCTCACAAGCGTTGACTGTATACTTTACGGAGCGATCAACGACAGGCAGGAGGAGATCACTGATCCCCTTCTCAATTGCTGGTTTCACAAATTGCTTCAGTGTCGGATGGGCCTGAAAGAGCGGGATCTGACTGTTGATGGACACATGCGTCAGTAGAGCTCCCAAATTAGAAGTATCCACTTCCATGAAGGAGAATTTGGGCTCTTGTGCTNTGGACACATGCGTCAGTAGAGCTCCCAAATTAGAAGTATCCACTTCCATGAAGGAGAATTTGGGCTCTTGTGCTATGCCTGTAAGAGAAACATACCCCAGTTAGTTCTTCAATTGTGTTATTACAGTATTAGACAATAAAAATNGTGCTATGCCTGTAAGAGAAACATACCCCAGTTAGTTCTTCAATTGTGTTATTACAGTATTAGACAATAAAAATTAGCAAAATATATAACCTGTCCGATATTTACTCCTAACTGAAAATAGTTGCCACCAATTCATCAACACTTANAATTAGCAAAATATATAACCTGTCCGATATTTACTCCTAACTGAAAATAGTTGCCACCAATTCATCAACACTTAGTTGTATAGTGAAGCGAGGATTACCTGTGGTATTGATAGTAGCGAGTCCAGAAACGAGANTTAGTTGTATAGTGAAGCGAGGATTACCTGTGGTATTGATAGTAGCGAGTCCAGAAACGAGAGGGCCCCCGATTGGCTGCTGTTGGAAGAGTGTGGGTAGAATGGGAAGATTCCCTTGAGGTGAAGAAGTTGTGAGTCTAGGAAATTCCTCCGGTGTCTCCCTTTCCGCAATCAATTTGCTCTGGCAATTGAAACGGTTGATAAATTGGCCATTTGGTATTATAAAATAATTCATTGTTTAGATGTACTTGTTGTGGCTCAGGAAGAGCTAAAGTCCCTGTGGACCTCAATTTCTCTCCCTCCTTCCTGTCTGATGAAGAATAGGAGAGTTGGTGGAGAGGGATTTTGAAGGCATTGTCGTCCTTGAGAAGTGTTGAAGGTTTTAGTTCGCTCACCTCGATTGCTAGCTAAGAGCTTTGCAAAGAACTTCAATTTCAAACTTGAGGTTGAGTTTTATGATGGGACGGTTCTTCATTAAAGTGATCATGCCGAGCCAATGGCCAAGGTTCTTGAGGAGACTCCGATCAGAAAAGTTGCTCGCCGACTTGTCTGTCCTCAGTANTTACAGCTAACCTGTGGGTCTCCTTGATGACAGCAATATTAAGTTCCTTGAGCTTGAGCGTATCCAGTAGGTTAGAATATAGAGTGTGGAAGTTTAGCTCAATGGAGGCCCGCTTCATTACAAGGTACNTGAGCGTATCCAGTAGGTTAGAATATAGAGTGTGGAAGTTTAGCTCAATGGAGGCCCGCTTCATTACAAGGTACTGACTCATCCAAAGCCAATACTCTGTCTGGAATAGTTCCTTCAACTTCTTGCACTTCTCCGCCAGATTCATCTGATTTAGGTTGTTGAAGATAAAGGCTGTTTTGTCCTGAAGTGACTCAGGAGGAGGTCTCACTTTCTCATCTTTTTCTGTAGCCACAAGAAGCGTGTTGATATTTGTGGCATTTGCAATAGATGGTCTCCCACTGATAGATGGTCCTGGGAGAGGTTTGCTTGACAAACTGCTGGCAGATATGCTTCCTATCGGTTTCCCTTGTCCAGGTGCCGATAGTGGAGAGGGCATGGTCTGNGACAAACTGCTGGCAGATATGCTTCCTATCGGTTTCCCTTGTCCAGGTGCCGATAGTGGAGAGGGCATGGTCTGAGTCGGATTACTCGTATTCGTGCTCCCTTGGGTATTCGCTTGAGCTGGAGGAAGACTCGATGCACCCGGCCTTAACCTGCAACAAAAATAAATCAAACCCTATTTTATTTTAATGCCACTCAAAAGTTACAAAAGCAAACATTCACTGCCAGAGTTAGAATATTTGGTTCAATGGAGTTGAATTTGAAGGCTGAAATTAGAATAAAGAAGAAATGAGATTGAGTTGAAGTGCAATATGCACAAACCACAGTCTGATTTCAATTTATAGGAAAGTTTTAAAATTCTTTGAATTTTGTAAACTTTCATGACGAGTAAAAGTGCANAGTCTGATTTCAATTTATAGGAAAGTTTTAAAATTCTTTGAATTTTGTAAACTTTCATGACGAGTAAAAGTGCAGTGTCTTCCCATCTGTGATCTTTAAGCTATGTGTCGTCCGATGTAAAAAGAAAAAAGTGTTAGGTATGTGACAGTAACAACTACCTGTGGGAAGGTGGCTCTCGTTGTGNGTCCGATGTAAAAAGAAAAAAGTGTTAGGTATGTGACAGTAACAACTACCTGTGGGAAGGTGGCTCTCGTTGTGTGGTTCCGAACTCGACATATTCCTGGAGAGAGGCGGGGAAGTCGTGGAAGTGAGGAATGGAGGTAAGGTGGTGGCAATATTGGGGGTAGTCCTTCAGAGTCGCTTTGAACCTGTCGAGTGCCGCTATTCCGAAGTAGTACATCTTCGAACCAATGGGTTTCTTGAGTGCGTCAACGACAAAACGAAGAGCAATTCCCAACTGGACGANGTAGTACATCTTCGAACCAATGGGTTTCTTGAGTGCGTCAACGACAAAACGAAGAGCAATTCCCAACTGGACGAAAGAGGAAACGAGACCATGCTCAATAATCCCACCAAATAATTGCGCAGTCGTATGGAGCTCTTTTTCGGGGTATTGAGGGAAAAATTTGTACTCTTCGAAAAGATTCCGTAGCATACATGCAAAGACTTCTCNCTCTTTTTCGGGGTATTGAGGGAAAAATTTGTACTCTTCGAAAAGATTCCGTAGCATACATGCAAAGACTTCTCCTTCACGACGATTCGACGAGTCTTGGAATCTTTTGAGAAGCTCGATTACTTCGTCGATTGACATGCTGGGATCCTATAAATATAAAAACTTTAAATTATTGTCCAGCTTATAATAAAGCGCTCTCTGTTATCGTCAGATTGTCAGAAAGACCTTGATGTGCATCAAGAACAAACAGAATTTGAAAATTGACTAAAATGATTGACTGTCAAAAATATGTAAAGAATCTTACAGGTGGTTTGCTGTAGATTCTATGGAAGTATCCATNCTGTCAAAAATATGTAAAGAATCTTACAGGTGGTTTGCTGTAGATTCTATGGAAGTATCCATTCGCCTCGTCCTCTGCCTCCTTAGAAATATCCTGGGCTTGGATATCCGTAAAACCAAGGGCTCCGAAATTGGCATTGTCTGGTCTTCGGGTCTCGAGACCAGACGTACCTTGACTTTGTGTCTGTCCGCCAAATCTCCCACTCAACATCCCCATAAGAGGATTAGAAATAGGCGGAGTGGGTGGGATTCTGTTGGTTGGAGGAGGTATAACTGTTTGGAGTCCAGCAAAGGCAGAGTTATGGCCAGAGGGTTGAGAGAAATTAGATCCAAGGAGACGAGAAGGAGAGTTTGGAGGATTAGGGTTGAGGCNGTTATGGCCAGAGGGTTGAGAGAAATTAGATCCAAGGAGACGAGAAGGAGAGTTTGGAGGATTAGGGTTGAGGCCTCACTCCTCCCAAGCTGAGGCCAGGAAGGCTGCTAGACCCAATGTTTGTGAGGGGGTCGCTCTGGAAAGGTGGTGGTGAGGAGACGTTGAAAGTAGGCTCTATGCTACGATGAGATCGCAAGATACCACCAAATAACAATTATCAAGGTTAGTAGTCTTATAAATAGGTTACATCTCTGGTAGTTATGTTACTCATTCATTTTGTAAATTTGCTTGGAGATATTTCACGACTCGTGGATTCGTTATGTAAAGCACTTTTGTTTAGACTCAAGAAACTTTTAGAGGATACCAATAGCTTGCGTGGATATGCGTGAGATTGTGTAAAGTTCCTCTTTTACACAATTTCACGTAAGAGATGAACTTTACACAATCTCACACAAATCCACGCAAGCTATTGGTATCCCCCTACTGTGTACGAGGAATAATTTTTCGAGCTGATTTCTTTTCGCATTTAGCCATAGGTAAGGTAGTGTAAAATGTTTATTAGTTATGAAAGAGGCGTACCTGCTTGAATAGTTGTAGGCGGTGGGAGTGGTCGCTGCTTGGCAAGGAGGAGTTGATAGCTGTTGCCGAGAGAGATGATGGTGTTCTCTAGCGCTGGGCTCGTGTTCTTGCCGATGAGCTGATGAAGGGAGTTAATGATAGTGGTCACAAGCTCTGGTGGAAGAGACCCTTTGTTTTGTCCCATCTCCTCTTTCCCTAACCAACTGCGGAACTCGTCTCCTTAAGACGTTGACGAGTGAGGAAACAAATGGCTCACCAAACTCCCGAACTTTATCCCCAAGCCGCTTGTCTAACTTCAAGAACTCCCTCCTCGAGGCAAGACAGGCGAGGTCGATGACAAAACTATGCGACGTTGCGTTGAGAAGGAGAGGGAGCGCTTTCAAATCTTGTGCAATGTCCAAGATCCTACTCAGTTTGGATTGGTCATAGTCACTCCGAAGGTACCAATCGGCCATAGCCATAGTGAGGATGGGTCGAATGGCATTTGTTCCAGAGTGTTGCCATGCGAATTGGAGAATAGCACCAGAACTCACATGTGTACCTGGGAAGATCACAACACAACACATNGAGTGTTGCCATGCGAATTGGAGAATAGCACCAGAACTCACATGTGTACCTGGGAAGATCACAACACAACACATTATATTAATATTAACTTCCTTTCAAACATTCCACATGAGCACAATCGAGGGATAAAAATTTGAAGCAATAATTGCCCCTCACACTANAACTTCCTTTCAAACATTCCACATGAGCACAATCGAGGGATAAAAATTTGAAGCAATAATTGCCCCTCACACTATGGGGCAATTTTGTCAAGGTTCCTTAACAAAGTGATTTTATTAACACGCTACTTAAAAACTCGTAATAAATAATGAGTTTTTCTTCAGATAGTTTTTCAAATAATTAGTTTTTATTCATGAATGTCGCCGATACCTAAGGCCCTTACGCCCGATTGGAAGGTGTACACCAAAGTATGCAAACATTATTTCGTTATTTTTACGAAAAACTNTAAGGCCCTTACGCCCGATTGGAAGGTGTACACCAAAGTATGCAAACATTATTTCGTTATTTTTACGAAAAACTAATTTTTTTTTTAAAGTTGCGAGCTAGGAAATGACATATTCAAACCACTTTTTTTGTCCCTGGAACCTTGGCTTATTACACTATGGTTTTGGCTGAATAATTCTCTAACTACTGCNACCACTTTTTTTGTCCCTGGAACCTTGGCTTATTACACTATGGTTTTGGCTGAATAATTCTCTAACTACTGCTAGCTACTGTTATGTCCTGACAGCCTATTTTCGATAACTAGGACACACGAAACTATAGGACTTTGTTGTCCACATAATTTTTTTTGGCTTAATTTGTGGGATATCGCGTCGATCATAACGAAATTTCGCATAAATTCAAACTCGCAAATGGTGTGTCATAATTAAATTCATGACTCTGAGTCCGGCTCTTTTGCAAAAGAGGCATGCTACTCATCGTTCTTATAACCGGAACTGTACATCTTAATAAGTAATGAGGAGNGCTCTTTTGCAAAAGAGGCATGCTACTCATCGTTCTTATAACCGGAACTGTACATCTTAATAAGTAATGAGGAGTGAGTTACCTAGGAAGATGGGGAAGAGTGTGGTCATGAGTTCTTGACGAAGGACGTTCATGNAAGTAATGAGGAGTGAGTTACCTAGGAAGATGGGGAAGAGTGTGGTCATGAGTTCTTGACGAAGGACGTTCATGGGTGTGCTAAGCTGTGTGAGGGCGATGATGAGAATATCTGGACAATGAGAGATGGGAAACTGGAAGAGGTCGAGAACAGTGGGGTAGTGACCTACGTCGGAGAGTCTGAGGAGAACTTCGACAAGTTCGAGGGACTTCCAGGTCCCTATCTCCTTCACTTCCTGTCCCTTTTCCCCCGTACTCTTGAGAATATCCACTGAGGCTGGGTGGAACGGAAGGTCTGCGAAACAGAAAACGTCGTAGTTGCTAGGATTANTCTTGAGAATATCCACTGAGGCTGGGTGGAACGGAAGGTCTGCGAAACAGAAAACGTCGTAGTTGCTAGGATTAAGGGAGTACTTGATCAGGCTCATCTGGGCATCTGGGTTGTTCCAAACGCGGTAGAATGCCTCCACTGGGAACTGATCAGGCCTCGTTTGACCTAGAACACCAATCCAATTTCATATGAACCACATCAGTCAAAGTGACAANGGGAACTGATCAGGCCTCGTTTGACCTAGAACACCAATCCAATTTCATATGAACCACATCAGTCAAAGTGACAAATCTTTGGCTCATTTCTGATATCTTGGAAACTTGATACTTGGCACAGATAGTACAGCTTAGAACGATTATATATATACAGTGAGTTCAAGTAAGAAGGAGATATTTTTTGCGGAAAATTATAAATTGATTGTAAGTCAGATACTTCCACACATAATAAACTGTTTAAATTATTGAAAATCATTCCTACGAAAGTTGTATCGAAAGCCATATCTGTGAGTTTTTGAAACTCTAGACTNTTTAAATTATTGAAAATCATTCCTACGAAAGTTGTATCGAAAGCCATATCTGTGAGTTTTTGAAACTCTAGACTCTAATTTTCTTCTTCTTATCTGAACAGAATATAATTAATTATACCTTGGAGTGTTAGTCCGTAACGAAGGGCTTCTATTAGAGAACGAANTTATCTGAACAGAATATAATTAATTATACCTTGGAGTGTTAGTCCGTAACGAAGGGCTTCTATTAGAGAACGAAATGCGGCGGAGTTCTTTAGAGTGAATCCAGGGAAGTCAAGCTGATGAAATACTTCTTTCCAGATAAAGTTTGGAACGAGGTCAAGGACAGCCTGGACGAAGACCTTCCCATTCCATACTCCTTCCTCCGGCTCCTTCCGCTCTTCCCCCCAACCACCGTTTTTTTCACAAGCCTTTAGCATTCCGTTCATAATCCTCGCAACGGCTGCAGGTGTCATCTTCGTCGTTCCCACTGTCGACAATGTCGCCCGACATTCCTCCACACTCTCGCAGATAGAAGGCCCAAACTCANCCCACTGTCGACAATGTCGCCCGACATTCCTCCACACTCTCGCAGATAGAAGGCCCAAACTCAAGAACAAAGTCTACCACGTCGGGATCGAACTTAAGCGGTTGGTCAGCCACGTTCGAGTCCTCCATCCTACGATCTTGGCTTCCCTNCGTCGGGATCGAACTTAAGCGGTTGGTCAGCCACGTTCGAGTCCTCCATCCTACGATCTTGGCTTCCCTCCTTCCCCTGTAACAAACCAATCAACAAATCTTTTTTGGTCAATAAAATACAACAATNACGATCTTGGCTTCCCTCCTTCCCCTGTAACAAACCAATCAACAAATCTTTTTTGGTCAATAAAATACAACAATACTTTTCCTGTAGGCAGGCGTGTCAGATCAAATAAACATTATAACTAATGATTACCATGATAAATAAAATAAAAAATAAAATGAAAGGGAAAAGTTATTATCTATGTTTTTAGAAACTTAAGTCCAAGGAATCTGGAGGAGATTCTCTTCTTCAATACATTTAATCTCTAATTGCACTGTCATCACTGTCGCAATGGGGTAACTGTAACCAAATTCTACCTCTCTTAAAAGTTAAAAGTTCCTATATATTTGACAAAAAGGTTNCGCAATGGGGTAACTGTAACCAAATTCTACCTCTCTTAAAAGTTAAAAGTTCCTATATATTTGACAAAAAGGTTTCAACAAACGGTCTCCATGGACCCTGGGTTTACCATTCCCACAAACCCATTTGAATGAGAATTCCCTATGGTAACATGCTGCTAGTGAATCATACGGTACAAATTCTAGCTTCTTGTCGACCTCCAGCTGACTCCTGCTGGTCCTTGCCTGTTTTATTAAATCCAACTGAATGTTCCAAAATCGAGCAAAACTTAGCTACGGTTATTTTCGATAGAAGTATAACATAGTTCGACCTCGTCCGCTGATTGTATGGTAGGAGTAAACCACCGTCCGCTCATTGTATCAGCCCGCTATTGCACTTATTCCAACAACTAGTGTTAGAATTTTTTGTTACCTAGTTTGTTTAGTTAGGAGGCAATAATTTGCTAATTACATAGGGACTGATACNAGTGTTAGAATTTTTTGTTACCTAGTTTGTTTAGTTAGGAGGCAATAATTTGCTAATTACATAGGGACTGATACATTGGGATGACACAATCAGCGCTCGGTGCTTACTTTGACCCAATGAGCGGACGGACGGACGTAATGAGGCTGGATAAAAGAGTTACTACTAGTATGTTTCCAAGAGCTGTTGAGCTTGACGTAACATCTGTTTCACAACGGAAAAATCTCGCACCCACAATAAGGTAACTGGTTAGATTATATACCAAAGGGTTCTCACTANCTGTTTCACAACGGAAAAATCTCGCACCCACAATAAGGTAACTGGTTAGATTATATACCAAAGGGTTCTCACTATTTTGAGACCAAAGCAACCTAATACTAAAGAAAAGTAAGAAGGTATTTGTCACTGCTTTTCTGTTAATTTTATACTGTAAAAAGTGGGCATAGGGAACCTTTGGTTATAATCCAACAAAATGATTTGTGAAGTATATAGCTTACGAATGAAAGAGCTAGAATTGAACCGTATAAGCAAAAAAATGCTGAATCTATCCAAATGATTTCCAAGAATAAGTGTAGAATTAATCATCCCTGAATCGATTGACTANAAAAAAATGCTGAATCTATCCAAATGATTTCCAAGAATAAGTGTAGAATTAATCATCCCTGAATCGATTGACTAGTTTGTAATAAGTCAAGCACCTAGGAAAGAGTTGAACTATTTTCAACTCCTTCTGTAACTGTAACGTCTCCTCATTATTCTCAATTANCAAGCACCTAGGAAAGAGTTGAACTATTTTCAACTCCTTCTGTAACTGTAACGTCTCCTCATTATTCTCAATTAAACATTGGTGGTGGTTGTGTAGCACGGTTAACTTATAAATCGTTTCCACTCCTTTTGTTTTGTNATTCTCAATTAAACATTGGTGGTGGTTGTGTAGCACGGTTAACTTATAAATCGTTTCCACTCCTTTTGTTTTGTTTCCGTTTACTTCTGAGCACTTTGAATGCAAAATTCTGAATGAATGCGTGTCTTCTTTTTCCTCTCTATCGCGTTCGTCCGTCCGTTGTTGCGTTCTTGCGTTCTTCCATCATCCATCCTCAACTTAACTAATCTCATTATAAAATACACACCCCACACTCTTCTCTTAGTATGGGCAAGAACGATGGGAGTTGATCAATCGGAAAAAAATAATTCTTTTTTACAAACCTAGAAAAACTTCAAGAAAACGGCTACTACACGAAATTACCCAAAGCCTTAACGTAAATTACAAATCAAAATGATTTTCGAAATAAAAAGTTTTTACCAATGTTATTTATTTTTATNATTCTCAATTAAACATTGGTGGTGGTTGTGTAGCACGGTTAACTTATAAATCGTTTCCACTCCTTTTGTTTTGTCTCCGTTTACTTCTGAGCACTTTGAATGCAAAATTCTGAATGAATGCGTGTCTTCTTTTTCCTCTCTATCGCCTTCGTCCGTCCGTTGTTGCGTTCTTGCGTTCTTCCATCAACTAATCTCATTATAAAATACACACCCCACACTCTTCTCTTAGTATGGGCAAGAACGATGGGAGTTGATCAATCGGAAAAAAATTGTTCTTTTTTAGAAACCTAGAAAAACTTCAAGAAAACGGCTACAAGCCTTAACGTAAATTACAAATCAAAATGATTTTCGAAATAAAAAGTTTTTACCAATGTTATTTATTTTTATNCAAGCCTTAACGTAAATTACAAATCAAAATGATTTTCGAAATAAAAAGTTTTTACCAATGTTATTTATTTTTATTTATTTCCTTGGTATATTTTTTAGGTTTCCGTTTTTGTTTCTTTGTGATGACATGTCTGAATGNTTTATTTTTATTTATTTCCTTGGTATATTTTTTAGGTTTCCGTTTTTGTTTCTTTGTGATGACATGTCTGAATGGCTATACACTGACTGGTCCACAGGTTCTTAAGACCGCTGGAAGCTACTTTTGTCCCATACACATTGCTGGGGAAGGAGTGGACTTAAGATTTTGTGGAGTATATATTCTAAAAAAATTTTTTTTTATGGTCAAACTCTCCACAGTTTCAGATAGATCATTGAAAAGTAGCATTTGGCCTCAAANTTTTTTTTTATGGTCAAACTCTCCACAGTTTCAGATAGATCATTGAAAAGTAGCATTTGGCCTCAAAAACATCAAGTCTCTCTGATCACTAGGAGAGAAGTTATAGAAAATTGAAAATCTTTGACATTTTTGTGAGACAAAGTANATCAAGTCTCTCTGATCACTAGGAGAGAAGTTATAGAAAATTGAAAATCTTTGACATTTTTGTGAGACAAAGTACTAAGAGATGGGTGTTTCAAAAGAATATCTAAAAATTTCACTTTTTAAAACACCTTAACTTCTGAAACATTGATGAAAGAAACTTGATTTTTTCAACTTCGTATCATACTTTTCAATGGTCTTTCTGAAATTGAAAAGTGTTTCTCCAGAAAAAATTTTAAGTAATTACGTTCTTTACAAAAAAAANCAATGGTCTTTCTGAAATTGAAAAGTGTTTCTCCAGAAAAAATTTTAAGTAATTACGTTCTTTACAAAAAAAAAGCTAATTTGCTTTCCACAGCAAAAAGGCATGGGACAAAAGTAGCTTAAATAGGTCTTTTAGTTATTTGTGAACCACTGTAGAATTGAATATCGACCCTTCCCCTCTCCTCAGTTCGTTCCCTCGTCCCTCCCGTTTCCCATATAAGTGTGGTTGGTCTATAGGTTGTAGAATCTCCTATCCAACCATTAATATAACTCAACCACATTTGCGACACAGACACATCGATCTCGATCCCAAGGTTGTAATACACTACTAAACTGTTGCCAATCTCGATATTTCGACTAGAGTCGATTTCGATCTATTGGTGAAACGTTCGACTTGTCGATCAAGATCGAATCGACCAGTNTCGATATTTCGACTAGAGTCGATTTCGATCTATTGGTGAAACGTTCGACTTGTCGATCAAGATCGAATCGACCAGTCGTGAACTCGATTTTATTGTTAAAATGTCGAACCCGATCTACCTGATGGAGGAGTGAGAGGGATGGTGGATATGAATATGTTGACGAAAATATCAACTCACGAAGGTCTATAATTTGTTGTTTTGCTAAAGAGGTCAGACGAATAGATTGATTTCCATCTTAATTCCGTTGTCTCGTCAAANGTCGTGAACTCGATTTTATTGTTAAAATGTCGAACCCGATCTACCTGATGGAGGAGTGAGAGGGATGGTGGATATATGTTGACGAAAATATCAACTCACGAAGGGCTATAATTTGTTGTTTTGCTAAAGAGGTCAGACGAATAGATTGATTTCCATCTTAATTCCGTTGTCTCGTCAAACCACAGGAAGTGATTAAAGAGTTGTCCAAGGATATTCCACTTCCTGCCGGATATAATAAGCGTGCTCACTTTTGGCAGATGAAAAGCACCTAATATTAATGTGAAGTCAGACTGTGAGTACGTTGGTTGTCTTTTTAGGTTTAATTTTACAGATCCATCCAGATTTCGAATATATTTAATAAAATCGCTCGTTTACTACTTTGTGAAAAGACTCACGATTACCACAACCCCGACCTATACTTTCTCATCAATCTTTCCATCAAATACAAAGTGCAGAGAGTTCAACAAAAACCTTCGTTCACTGTAGATGGTAAACGAGTTATTCTAAAAATCGAGGAATTTCTGTGGACTTCTTTACGTTTGACTGTGCTGAAACTTGGAGCAATGAAGGTGAGGAGTTAATCGGTTGGCCCTGTAGTGTCAATGATAAAAGGAACCACATGTCTGACTTAGATGGTTTTTATTTTTTGTTTTACGAAAAACCTGCCGAGTCCTGACCTCGACCTTGTGTGAAGCAAGAATACAAATCTGGATCTTGTGTAAGCAAGAAAATAGATCTCGGTCTGATCGAAGTTTGTAAGTGAAGTTGCAATTATGAAGAGAACCCACATGACGACGAGGGACAAAGGGATAACATGCACCACCAAATTCAAACCCATTGGCCACACTCACTCACTCTTACCTCTTCGTCTGTGGCAGTCTGCCAATCCCACATAACTGTAAATAATAACTTTATCTAAACATTTATTTTTACCACAATAAAAAGTTAATTACCTTACATTCTGCTAAAAGATTTGATCTTAATCACAATCTTGTCTCCTTCCAGAGCCTTGTCCATTTCAGGACATCGCTATTTTTCATGCTGTAATGCCCCGCGCGATAAACATTTTAGACCATCACTCCATCGCTGTTGTCAGGCCATTTTATTTACAAATAGTCGAATGACTCCCATTTTGTAGCCAAGTCCGTAATGAATTCCTGAAGCTTGAGTCATAATTCAGGTTACTCAGTCATGACTCAATGACTCAGATTCAAAGAAATTTTAAAACAAACACTTCCGTTTTCTTTCTCACTAAAATAGCAGCTAAAAAATGTACTAAAACTCTAATGGTTAGGTGCACCATAGTTGGTTAGTCTTAACCGATGGTTAGAGAAAATTTAATCATTGATTATATTTTAATCGGAGAAAATTCAGGAATTAACTTAAACCACAGATTAATTGGCGGAGGGATACTTGACACTTGTAATCATTCCTAAACTGCTAGATCGAGCGGTCATCGAGATAATTAAGTTTGAAGTTGGAATTAGTTGGCATTTTAACCGACTTAACTAATCGTCTATGGTGCACCTAGCCATAAGGGTATATTGGAAATCTGTGAGTGGTTTTAATTTTTCTTCAAAGACTTCAAAGACATTATTATGGATTGGTAGGAGTGCTGTAAACATAGGTGGCGGCGCATTTGCCACAGTAGTGTCTGTCCTCCATGGATGCCATGAAGACGCCTGCTCCGCAACTCTCTGACGGACATTCTCTCCTCAAGCGGTGGATCTTCCCATTTTCGTCGACCTGTAACAACAATAAAACAAAATTTAGGAACTATGCACTCTGCTCCTTACCTCATAAAACTCAGAATTAGTGATTTGAGCTTAGACTAACCTTGTAGTACTTGAGCACAGCCAATTTCACTTTCCTCTTCTTGTGCTTGATTTTCTTAGGAGTGGTGTAATTCTTCTTCTTTCGCTTCTTGGCTCCACCTCTAAGTCTTAGGACTAGGTGAAGTGTCGACTCTTTCTGAATGTTGTAGTCTGAAAGTGTTCGACCGTCTTCCAGCTGCTTGCCAGCGAAGATCAATCGCTGCTGGTCTGGCGGAATACCTGGAAGAAGAGTGTTCTCGTTTTAAAACCATGATTCAAACAACAGATAGTCATTGAGGTCAAAAAGGTTGGCTATTATGACATAAACTCCACGAATTTTAAAGTCTCCTACGTAAATGTTCGTTTAAATTTCTGAATTTTTAACCGCAATCAATGTAGCTACGAAGAGTTTATGTGATAGACGTTCTGTCTGTCTGTCTGACACGCATGTCTCATGTGTTACATACCTTTGGAGACTGTTCACAGCCATCCTTAAATGAAAAAAGGAACCTTCACCAATCAGGTGTTTCAATAAACAAAAATTATACGCACATTTTGTCTCCTCATCATGAAAATATGACCCTCTGAATATACGACACACAAAAAAACGACGCCGAAAATGTAAAATGAGAATTCCTCCTAGCCAATTGTAGCAGAATTTCTGACAGGGTTTAGCCTGTGGGTGCTGGACGTAACATCCCATTTAGCATTCAATTAGGGTTTAATATAAGCAGTCTAATATATTGTACGACATTATTAGTCGTACAATTTAGCATGAAACCTCTCATACCCGAAGCAAAGGATGCGACAGTTTGGATTTATTATATTCAGGTTCGTTACAACTGAAATTTCCTGACGACCGGCTGCGACAAATTCTCCTTTCACATTTTCGCCGGCGTATTTTCCAAGTGCAGCAATTTCTGTAATGTATTTTTATAGAACCTAACTAAATATTGCATAGAATTATCTAGAGAAGAGGTTTGCAAAGCAATCAGTTGTAAGTTTGAAAATCAGTTTCTCCAAGATTGCTACTTGCTAGTAACACAGAGATTCTCAATAAACAATTTGGTGTGCGTGCTGCTAAGCGTGATAAAATGACAAAAAGGGTGTGATTTTTATACTGGGACCGCGAGAATTAGTCTGTCTTAAGTTTAACTGGTTCTTTCTTACCCTCTTTATCTTGTATTTTCGCTTTGACATTTTCGATTGTATCTGAAGGCTCGACCTCGAGGGTGATTGTCTTCCCTGTCAGCGTCTTCACGAAGATCTGCATTGTCACTCTGAAATTAAAGGCGTACCAGATGAATTCGGAATTCAATTTACAATTATTTTGAGGGAGAGACGGGAAAGCACTAATAATCTTGTTCCTTTCGTTTTTTGATAATTCCAGCTCATGATGTGCTGAAATCCGTCCCAAAAGTATTACTCTAAGCACACGTCGGCTCTCCAAATTACATATTTGTTAATGAAGAAATTATTGTGTGCTGATTACCATATTTTGCCATTTCGTCTCTCTCCTCAAACCCTCAAGATGCAATCCAAATCCACATCAAGAATAATTATTATTCTGATTGTTAGTTACTTACTAATTTGGTTTTCTGTCCAATGTATCCAAGATCAATTAAATTATTGAGCTAATCAACCAAAAGACAACGGGAACTCTTTTACTCCAACTCCATTGAACTTAGTGATTCTTCACTTGTGTTTCACAACGAGGTGCTACTCGTCCCATATTTGTAATTTGAGTCAGAAATTTTCAAAAATTGGATTTCCATTTAATATTTACTTTGTCGATTCTTTCAGTTTCTAATTTCCGTACTTTTTCAATACGCAAGTGTTTTGGTACCGACCTCTAGAAATAGACTATATTGAATTTGGCTTTGGAGTTAAGAATAGCTTGGATAAAATTTTATTTCAGGTAACAATGTGAATTTGTCGGAGCCGATTGTAGCAAATTTTTTGCAATGTTTGGGGTTATCATCTTAATCGTTGAATGGAAGGTTGGNAATGTGAATTTGTCGGAGCCGATTGTAGCAAATTTTTTGCAATGTTTGGGGTTATCATCTTAATCGTTGAATGGAGGGTTGGTAGGTGCTAACTAATACATGTTAAACTGTTTATTTTTTCAAATTGACTATGATTCATACAATTAGGTAAAATTGATTTAACTTACAAAATAATTTCGGACGTGATAAGGTCAAAAAATTGTTCGCTGACCTAGTAGTGATCACATTATTATTTAATATATTGATATGCAATCCAAAACCCCTAAAAATGATGTTTTTTTTCCTCCCGATTCTCTACATAATACTTAAAAATAATTCAGTAAGTATAAGAACCCTTCTCAATTAAAAAAAAACTAAAATAATCGGGATTTGTGTAAACTGCTTACGCTGCTAATCAATCGGAAATTTTTGGTAGAAGATGAATCTAACAAAGAATGTTGACGATCTAGTAGTAAGTTATTGAAATTTGTTTAAAACAGTTTTTTTTTAAATCTGGATGAAGGCAAATAAAAGAAACAAAATATTTTCTTGATAAGGGTTAAATAAACGTANTAGAAGATGAATCTAACAAAGAATGTTGACGATCTAGTAGTAAGTTATTGAAATTTGTTTAAAACAGTTTTTTTTAAAATCTGGATGAAGGCAAATAAAAGAAACAAAATATTTTCTTGATAAGGGTTAAATAAACTAAATCTATATTTGTATCAATTGTGGAATACTTTAAATTTCGATTTCGGTTCACAGACAAGATGTACTCAGATTCAAGAAGCCAAAGTTAGAAATGTGGTTGATTCAGAATGGTTGAGTAACTTGAATGCAATGGCCGACTCTTTCAAATAAAAAAAAACAGCTTCTGAGCTGCCACGCGCATAATATAAAATCCAACTCCCTATCCAAAAGTTAACATTATTAAAATCAATTAAAAAAAATATTCCCATAAAATTNTGAGTAACTTGAATGCAATGGCCGACTCTTTCAAATAAAAAAAAACAGCTTCTGAGCTGCCACGCGCATAATATAAAATCCAACTCCCTTCTATCCAAAAGTTTGCATTATTAAAATCAATTAAAAAAAATATTCCCATAAATGCGAAATTATGTCCATTGTGTGAGAGATTATATTCAGTAGTTTAGTTATTTCATTCAAAATATTTATAAAAAATTTTACAAGTACCAAAAATTCTCATTTTATTTCGGTTACATTTGCACATAGGCGGACGTAAATTTGTATTTGCCGATGGTCAAGGGGTGTCCTAAAAATAAGCCGGTGAAGAAACTTACTAAAGTTTTTCGTTCATTTAAATTTACTTTAATTTGTTCAGTAAGGCTCACTCACCTTTATAAAGGCTAGAGACTTTGTGTTACTCTCACCGTTATAATGGCTTTAGAATTCCACATAATGTCTGGAACCCTGGCACCCTTATAACCTTAATCTTACCTTATCCTTCAATNTAAATTTGTATTTGCCGATGGTCAAGGGGTGTCCTAAAAATAAGCCGGTGAAGAAACTTACTAAAGTTTTTCGTTTATTTAAATTTACTTTAATTTGTTCAGTAAGGCTCACTCACCTTTATAAAGGCTAGAGACTAGACTTTGTGTTACTCTCACCGTTATAATGGCTTTAGAATTCCACATAATGTCTGGAACCCTGGCACCCTTATAACCTTAATCTTACCTTATCCTTCAATACAATTCCCGCTGCGTTTCTCATAATCTACCTCTCATCCACCCACTTTTTCCGCACCCTTGAGCACCTGCAAATAGGAGAAATACACTACGCAAAATATTAATAGCCGAGGTCATGTTTTTGGCGATAATTTCTGAAGTATGTAATCTGTTAATGTGAAATTATTATCAGGTAGGCCAAATGAGGTGGGAAATAACCTAGCAGATTTTAAGACTCATGGGGTAATCCGTTTCCAAAATATACACGAGAAAGTAAAAGCAGACGTGGAGAAATATTAATAGTCGAGTTGCTTTAATTCACGTAAAACATTAGATTTGAACAATCAACCCTCTTTGCTCATTTTATATTTATTACAACCTCTTTTAGCAGAAATAACTTTAAAAATTCGATTCAGTAGTGACAAATACAATAATTGAAGTTGACAATTGATTCCTTCTCAGCTTGCTTTCACCGCCGCTTTAAGCTTTTCTAAATCTGAGCCATCCAGATTCCATATTTTCTTATCGCTCCAGATCATATTTTCCCATGTATCTCCACGGGATATGCTTCCTCTTGCTCAGTCCAGGTTTTTCCTTTTGAGCAGGACGTTCAGGGATGGTTTCTTCAGCTTCTTTCTGGAGTTTAAGATTTCCGATGAATTTAAAACGTTTCATATTGTCTGTAGAGTGTCCTTGAGATCCAAATTGTACTTGATTTTGACAGCTGTAATCGGATTATAGCTAGCTTCTCTCAGTATTCGGCTTTGGTCCGCGTAATTTCGTACATATTGCCAAAATTTTCCAATGTTTCAACCCATTTTGACATTTAAACTTTAATTCTGGGCCATATTACTTATTTGACCCTTTTGTGATTCGGACTGCTTTTTCCCGACCGATTCTGGTTAAACATTTAACCAACTAATACACTTACGACGGCAATAAAGATGTGTTTACACAGTTATGTTCTTATTTAATAGTTAACTTACCAGTTTGGTAAAATCTATTGTTGAAGTTATTAGTAGTTCCAAATTTTCACCACTTCGGATTTTATATTTTGCGCTTTCACCCGGCAACTTTTCATGTTGGGGGAAAAATATCTTAATCTACTCAACCAAAAAAATTTAAATTTTTCTATCTTATTTCTCATAACATTCGCCAAAACTGATGTTAATTTCACATTGAGAGATTGCATACATACAACAATTATTCCAAAAAATATTACGTGAGCTAATAATATTTTGCTTAGTGTATGAGAGTTCGCAGACATGTGGAAAAGGTGCGGAGTTTAGTAACAACCCAAGTTACATGTGTGGTCCCAGATGACAACAACATAATTTATATTACCTTGCAGAATTCTTTTTCTAAACTTATCCTACTTCGGTTGTCGGTTGATTTACCGACGATAATTAATTGGACATGGCTAGTGTGAAAGTTGTTCGACCTCAGACTCACCAGCAGTCCAATTTAAGCAGTAAGTATGATCGCTTTTTGTAATAACTTAAGAACCTCTTCCCCTTACATTGAGAGTTGTTTATCATTCCTATGAGGTTGGAATTATGCAAAAGGCAAGGGGGATTAATTTTTAAGTCCTAGACATTACCTAAGGTTCGGTAGCAGTAAGGCAGCGCTGGAACGGTGTTTGATGTACTCTGGGTTATTTCCGTTTAGGTTCCTATCTTAGGTTTAAAAATTCTGCGAGATATTTCAAAAACTTTAGACATTTAGGCTTAAAAATATCACCATGAATCGTTGCCTTACTTTGACCTTAGGTTTTTATGAGTTGTAAAATGTGAGTCCTGTATGTTTAACACGTCGAACTCTGTATCTGTTCGAATCCAATCAAACGTAGTAAAGTTTTATGTTGTGTTTCAGTGTTGGAGAAGGGAAGTTTGGGAGAATCTGTGGCTGACGATGAGATAGACGAGGAGGAACTAAGTAGATTAGCAGAGTCTTACAAAGAGAAGAAAGATGCTAAGGGATTGGAGAGCCTTCTGGAGGGCCTTCAGCGGAAACTCTGTCTTCCACAGAATGAGGGTGTGAGTAAGGCAAGAGCAGCGAAATGGGTACGTAAGCTAGTGGACATGTTCTTGGAATCTGGGAGTGCAAGCGAGGAGGCTGAGGTGAGAATTTGCCAAAAGTGTATTGTGTGGGCAACCGAAGAGAAGAGAACCTTTCTACGACAGTCTCTCGAGTGTCGTCTCGTGGGCGTCTACTACGACATTAGGAAGTTCGAGGAGGCACTTAAGCTTGGAGGTACTCTGCTCAAGGAGCTCAAAAAAGTAGATGATAAGAATCTCCTTGTGGAGGTCCTTCTTCTTGAAAGCAAAACGTATCATGCCCTAGGTAACCTCCCAAGGGCCAGAGCAGCACTCACAAGTGCAAGAACAACTGCTAATTCTATCTACTGTCCTCCATTTATGCAGGCAGAACTCGATTTACAGTCGGGTAAGAGAAAACAAGTAGCATTTCATTTCCTACTTGGGGCACTCACACATACATTTATCTAAATAGGGATTCTCCATGCTGCTGACGAGAAAGATTTCAAAACCGCATACTCATACTTCTATGAAGCTTTTGAAGGACTTGATTCCATTGAACATCCCAAAGCCCTCACTACCCTCAAATACATGCTCCTCTCCAAAATTATGCTGGACACGTAAGCCAAAATAGTAGTATTTACATACTCATTCTCTTCGTCTAATCATTCCTAATCCTAAGCATCTTAAATAGTTAAAAAATTGAAAAAAGAGAGAAAAAGTTTGATATTTGTATTTTGACGAAATATTTTGTCTAGGCCGGAAGAAGTGAAACATCTTCTCAGCGGGAAACTCCATCTCAAGTACGATGGTAAAGACTTGGAAGCGATGAAAGGTATTGCTCTTGCTGCGCAGAAGCGATCTCTCGCAGATTTCAATGGAGCAAGAGAAGAATTCAAGGAGGAATTGGAAGGAGATAAGGTCATACGCTCTCATCTTAAGACCGTCTACGACAAAATGATGGAACAGAACCTCTGTCGTATCATCGAGCCTTACTCGAAAGTAGAGGTGAGTTGGTTGGGAACCATGATATGATATAGTTAGGCCATATATTCCAACTTCTCCAAATATTCCATCAAACTACCGACTATCGGATGTTCGATAAACCAAAGTACTTTGGCGAAATATTCCGACATATCTCCTTTGTCTAGATATCCCATGTGGCCTCTGAGATCGGTCTCCCTCTCGCGAGTGTAGAGAAGAAGCTGAGCCAGATGATCCTGGACCGGAAGTTAGCAGGAGTGCTAGACCAGGGTGCAGGACTTCTCGTTATCTTCGATCAGATGGAAGAGAGCAAGGCCTACGAGGCAGCTCTAGGACTCATCCAAAATATGGGCAAGGTCGTGGATGCTCTTTACCATAAGGCCAAACGCCTCACCTAATCAATTCAACACCGTAACTTACACTAAGGGATAATATATTCTCCATGAATTCAACCTTTCATCAATATAGAAGAGAACTCATGAGAAATTTTTCTGCTAAACTAAGAAATTAAAATAAATTTAACTCCTTTTCCATGAAGTAAATACGCCTCAACTTTCTGGTTTTGATTTAAAACATAATTTTTATCAAGACAAGACGTATTTTGGCTCATTTCAAGCGAACGTGCAGGAGTATATTTTTAAACTCCAATTATATTAAATCAAATAAAATTTTTGATTCATTTCTTACGATTTCTGAGGATATTGTCTAGAAAATTATCCGCTCGGATACCTGAAATTTCCGGTATCCAGTGGATAGTTTATCCAGCAGAGTTTTAGGCGCCAGATAACCGCAACATCCCTAGTAATAACACAACATGATCCCATTCAAATTAAATCAACTGCTTTATCATTCATTAAGTTGTTAACGTTTTTAATTTTATTCTCCAATTCTCATTAAATTCACTCAGAAATCCACTCAACACGCTCACTAAAACTCCAACTAAACATGAGACCCAAATGAGGATAGAGTGGAAAAATATAAAAATTATTTAACAACTTGTCAATGGTAGTTGTGTAACTAATAAGTTTTTGCAATATGATCCATAGTATTGAACATTAACTTATCACTCGTCCAACAAAGTTTATAATAATATTTAAATCAAATACTTACTTTGTATTGCAAGAGGTTATTCTGTCTTTGGCTTTGTCTACATATTAACCTCAGGTCTTTTACATTACATGCGAGAGACGGGATTGATTCCGAGGATATCGAACCCTTTTTTCAGAACTGTCGCAGTTGCTTCACAGAGTGCCACTCGACTCATGTTCACCTTCTTCTCATTACCTAAAATTACAAATGAAACCATCAAACAATTTACAATGAGTCAAATTCTGAAGCAAACTAATAGTAAAAGTTATCTAATAGACTATAGAGTGATCTTTTGATCTTTAGTTTACGGTTCCGTCTGGCTAAAAACAAAAAGTTGAAAATTTGATATCGAATTGCTTATCCGCTTAAATGGTTGCATAAAAATTATGGTCCTCCCACCTTATTATCGACGTCAGAGGTTTCATAGTCAACTCAAATTTTAAATTATGAATGCTTAGAAATGGTGCTGTAAATTAATTATTTGTTTTCAGGAACGTTATCTTGTGGCAAAAGATTAACTTACTCATTTTATCTGTCTCAATACAGTAACATGTATCATAGAACTCTGTGAAAACTGCCGCAATTTCATACATAATTTCACAAATTGGATGCAAGTATAAATCCTCAGCCACACGCTCTACGACTTGAGGGAACTTGATGAGTTGCTATAGAAGAAATCAAAAATTGAATAATTTCATTGTTTGAGACTTGTTTTTTTTCGTCCTTCACCTTGGCAAGCCTCTGTTCCTTATCGTGCTCAAAGGAGAGAGAGTTGTGAGAGAGCCAGTCTAACAAATCCCTGTCAGTCACTCCTGCCTTCCTGGCAATGGACTTGATCCTCGTGTAGGCATAGAGGAGATAGACTGCAGTGTTACCTTTGTCATCCAGCATCTGCTCAAAAGAAATACAAAAGAAGGACAAAGTATGGAAAAAGTATGGAAAAAGACGGTCTTACTCTGTCAAAGGAAAAGACATACTCTCCGTTCCGACTATGAGATAAATCCGCATATTTGATGCAACCATAAGCCACTGCTTTCTCTATTGCTCCGAATTCCTCCTCACTCAACTCCTTATCACGACCTTTCTCCCGAAGCTTCTCACCCGCACGCTTCATTCCTTTGACAAGATTTTAATTTAAAATAATTCTCATTGAAAATCAATCAGTGTCCTGTATTTCCGAAATTAAATTTCTTCTTCACATTATCGTGTCATTAGTTGAAGTGAAAGAAATTTTGTAATTCAAATTCACTCTGTCGGGTTCAAAGTTATCGAAATGATTTCCCATAAAAAATTAATATTCACTTCACTTTTTAAAAGAAACCCAAAAACTTATTATTTCAAAAATTTGAGACAAAAAGTTCATGTGAAAACTATCCACCGTGCTTATGTAAACTTTTAGATCAATCTGTCGAGAATCAATCGAATTCAAGACAGAAAAGCACACAAATTAAAAGAAAATGGATGAAACAGATTGATTTTTCATTTACAGGTTTGAATGACGATTACTCGTAATATGCATTGAAAATCTTGGTGCTCTAGCTTTACCTTCATCAAGTAAATCAGAAAGTTTGACAGTGTCACCAGATCTTGTCTTGAACTTTTTCTTATCATCCCCAAGGACAACGCCAAAACCTGCATGATCGAGTCTAACTTTTGCGCGATCCCAAATCCCTGCTCGTTCTGCAGCTTCCCAAACTGTATGAAAGTGCGTTACTTGTCCTGCATCCGTGACATAGATGACCCAAGTTGCCTTATCTTCTTCAATTCTGTACTTGAGAGCAGCCATATCTGTAGGAAAAGAGAAAGGTTATTATAAATAAAGAGTAAAGAGTAGGGAGAGAACCTGAGGTGTCATAGGTGAAACCTCCATCTGACTTGATGATAGTAAGAGGTGGGTTTCTATCCTTCCCTTCACTCCCTCCCCACATGATCCACCTCCCCTCGTCTTCTTCCAAAAATCCTTTCGTCTTGAGCTCTTGGACCAGGGATTCCATGAGACCTTGATAGAAAGACTCTCCTCTCTCAGAAATACGGATCCCAAGACGTGAGTAGATTTTAGAGAACTCCATCCGACTCACATCGCAGATAATCTTCCAGGCTCGGATAAATGACGGCTCGTTCCGCTGTAGCTTCACAACGCAGGCATATGCTCGTTTCTTGAATTCTGGGTCTTGATCGAATCGTGTTTTCGATTCTTTGTAGAAGGACTGGAGGTCAGTGATAGGGAGTTTGTAGTCTTCTGTCAAGTAGTCGGGGAACCTCTCCTGAGAAAAAAAACAACTTTACATTCATGTTTTCTAGAATATTTGTAATTTAGTAAATATAACTTAACAACCTGTAAATGTGCGATGAGCATCCCGAATTGGGTTCCCCAATCACCAATATGGTTAATTCGAATTACTTGATGACCCAACTCCTCAAGAAGACGACAGATGCTGTCCCCAATAATGGTAGATCGGAGGTGACCAACATGCATTTCTTTTGCCACATTCGGTGAAGAAAAGTCAACGAGAATACGATGGAAATGGAGAGGTGGAGGAAAGCGAAAACCATAGAGACAAAGACCCTGTATCTCCTCTTGCAGGAAGGTCCTAGAGAGAGTGAGGTTGATGAACCCTCCACCAGCTACTTCTAACGAATCCACTACTCCTGTCTCTTTAGGAAAATGTACGAGGATTTCTTCCGCCACAGACTTAGGACTCTTCTTTAGTTTCTTTACAATTACAAATAAGATCAGACTATCAGAATAACTCCAGAAATAAAAACAATGGGCCAATTCCCGTAATTGTATAGAGCGCCTGATAGTATTAAGACTCATAGTACTTTGAGATTATAGAAAATTTACGGGAACGAAAATGATAGAAAAGTTGTGCTAGAATTAACAGCTGTCTATTCCTCACCGAAATGTGTAAGGAAGATTATCAAGGGGACAACTAGCCTGTGTTCATAAAGTCACTACACAGTTGAGAAAATGTGTTCCCATCCCCACAACTCCTCTCAAACAGAATTTGTTTCTCTTGAGTTTGAGTGGAGAGGATTGAATTGAGGGACTATGACATTTATACATGCCTCTGAGTAGATTAGAACTAGTGGGAGCCTCATAGTTTTTTCAACCAATCACAGACCTCCAAAATGAGTCACGTTTCGTAGTTGTATTAATCTCATAGTTTCATAGTCCTACAGTACTATGAAGCGTTCTATACAATTGCGGGAATTGGCCCAATATAATAATAATTACTACTATAAATTATTTAAAAGTTAGAATTTAGGGTCCATGAACACCGTTTGTTTAGAAACTTCAACTTTGCTGCGAAACCATGTTGAATTAACTTATGCTGTCTGTAAAGAGTAAATAAATAGTCTCCATGTACCCTGAGTCTCTGGCTAGTTGACTTACTCCAGCGATAACCATGGCGACATTGCACTGATAGTCTCCAAATTTCTTTGTAGTGGGGGGTAAGATAGGGATGGGAATTTGGGGAAGTTGAGGAAAGGCTCCGTCTATTGCCATTCGGAAGTAGGCGCTAATCATGCCGACGACATTCTTGACGTAAGACCTTTTACATTTCATCTCTCTCTCCGCCTCTGCCTTTAGAATCTCAAGACGGTATTTCAGTCTCACTGAGTCACTAGTTCTCACTACTTCTTCACCAATAGATCCTTTATCTTTCATCCCATGAATTATATCATTCAACCTCTCAATTTCCATCTCCTAAATAAAAAATTACACAAGAGTATATATTTACTACAAAGGATTTTCAAGAAATTCTTTTCGGCTTACAGCTTGCTCAATTCTTTCACTGAGTGGAGTCTCTGCAATACCAACCTTCATCGCTAACTCCAACGTCGAGAAAGACACAGACAGACGGTTCACTGTCGCTGTAGGGTTATAAACTCTACTTGCTATCAAAATCTCACTACTCACCAGGTCACCAGCAGCAGTGTTGGGAATTTTATGTCAATAAATAAAATGTTTTAATAACGATTTCAACTTAAATTTACAAGCTTGGGTCGAAAGCACAGTTGCTAACCAGTATCGGGAATGGTGTAGCCGATATCGATACCTATACCGCTACTTTGGCCAAACTATCGGTATAGGTATCGGTATTTTTTAAAAAGAACTATCGGTATATAGGGTATCAGTATCAGGTTTCTTTTTAAGAAACAGTGTACTCTCGAACCAAATAGCATTGAGCCCTCAAAGTTCTCGCCGCGAGATTTTTTGTTTTTTCTTTCGAGATGTGCGCGTCTTCTCATTTAAACTTTTAGGTGGTGAAGTTAAAGTTTAATTCTTAATTCAGATAAGTCTTATTTTTTATTTACATTTACCTTGCCACCAAAAATTCAAAAAGACATAGTGTTAAAGGTAAAACCATTTCTAATTAAATTGAAGGAGAGTGTACAAGGAGTTGGGCGGGAGACATCTGATAGCAAGAAATTTTTAGAAAAAATTGGAATTAAAAATGTGGTTCAGGCAACTGCTATAGCATGTCAACGTATCAAAGGTGCTACTTACGCCACATTAAAGACTTCCGAGACACAAGGTAAAAAATTTTTGATGTAATGAAAATCAAAAATGAAAGAAATGTAGGCAAATTCTTTTAAATGATACACAAGTCCAAAACTCAAAAATATGAAAAGAAATATTGGATTCGCGAGATAGATTAATTGAAAGAAACGTTGAATTAACCAAATCTACTCAAAATCCTGTTCTAAAATTAGAAAATTCTATTTATAGCAATATCTGTGTAGAAATTTTTGAAACTCTGGACGACATTTCGTTCAGAGTAAATCACAATACAATACAATTGATTGACTGCCGCACACAACTCCAATTTTGAGATGTTTGTTTGGAAAATTGTCATATGCGACTCACGCCGAGGGCTCAATGCTATTTGGTTCGAGAGTAGGTAGGTTAGTGGTATCGGTATCTGGAGTTTTTTTTTAAAGTATGGGTATAGGTATACAGTGGTTTTAGCTTCATGTCACCTCCGAGGGAGCCAAAAACTCGGTTGACAGTAGGCGGAGTTGACATCAGCTGTTAATGGCAACTAACTAATATTTCATAGATTAGGTGTCATAAACCGAAGTTCCTGGTTTTAGAGGCGCATTTTATGATGCGATACCTTTTTCGATTTATTTTACAACTTTTGAAGTTATTATCTGAATTTAGAATACTCTAAAAGCAAATTACTTCTTAAAGTACCCTAAAGTCGCGTGGATAAGACGAGTCTTATCAAAGGTTTTTTGAAAAAATAATTTAGAGGCGTCTTATACTCGAGGGCGTCTAATGTTAAGTTTATTTTATCGCTAAAGAAAGCAACCATAAAATTTATTCTAAATCTTAAAGCTACATGCACAGAGAGACGCGACAGCGAATTTTACATACGCGATGACGATTTTAGTATTCGCGATTGACGCAAAAGCCTTCACATATTCTCGGATTAAAAATAGCTGTGAATACTCACCGCGCAAAAAAATTCAAATTTTAACCAAATTCTAGACATTTGCACGAAGACTATGTTTAAGATAACAGAATATTTTTTCATAGTCCCTAATCATTAATATTATATGTTACTACTGCCTATGAATGAGGCTAGGTTTGGTAAATAATGAACTTTTTTTCTTCTTTGGTAATAATAAATAATGATTCTAGAGGTAGATAATGTGACTTTTTGAGGGAAAATGTTCTATAATTTAATTTCACTGCCCAAACTTAAAAATATTTTAAACCATGCAGATTCGCATTTTCATAATCTAAATTACCAAATTAGCAGCCTTCATTTGCATCAGCAGTTTTTTTTCAATCTTGTTAGCGACAAATTGTCAAGAAGCGTAAAGAAATCAAGGTGCCACTCTGTACTAAAAAAATTACTAAAGAACAAAGAAACCAAAATGGGACTATCAAAGAAACAAAGTACCTTACCAAAGTTATACTTTTTTACGGTATTGGTTTTTGATTAGATGGATTTATATTATAAGGAGAGGAGTTTATATAAAGGGTTTTGCTCTGGGATATAAAGAACAAATAAATACATAATATTAGTTAATTTATTTATTACAGCCAAAAAAGAAAAAAAAATACATTATTTACCAAACCTAGCCTCATTCATAGGCAGTAGTAACATATAATATTAATGATTAAGGATTATGAAGAAATATTCTGTTATCCTAAATAAAATGTTCGTGCAAATGTCTAGAATTTGGTTAAAATTTGAAGTTTTTTGCGCGGTCAGTATTCACAGCTACTTAATCCGAGGATAGATTCTCGACGAGTTTTTTCAATCGCGATGTGAGTTTTTAGATATTTTATCGTCCATAGGAGCGATTCGCTCATATCTGTTGGAAAGAGATATTTTTTGTGACGATACGCGATTTGTAATGATGAAAGATGTTGAGTTGAAAAAAAAAATCAAAGTATGACCCCCATGTGTGTTTCCACCTCACTCAACAGAGAACCTGCCGATTCCTCTTTCTCCTTTCTCTGCTTTGCTCCATTGTTTTTCATTAGCTTATGTCCAATCAAAACATATGTTTTGTGACGATGCGCCATTCTGTAATGCTGATAGATGGCGAATTAAGAAAAAAAACTCGAGGATTTTGACCCCTGTGTGTGTTTCCACCTGACTCAACAGAGAACCGGCCGATCCCTTTCTTTGACTCTCTGCTTTGTTACATTGTTTTGCATTGCTCATTTCCTCCAATCGAATATTTCAATCGCAATCGTAGCTTATGCTATGTGTAACTAAGCGGGATTGAGTCTACGATTGCACAATCGTCTTTGTAACCGCGATTCAGTAAAATCGTCGTCGCGTTTGTAAAATTCGCTGTCTATGTGCATATACCCTAACTATCGCTGTCCCAACCATCAAAAACATCGCCAAGGAGTTCACATGATTCCTCTTCATCATCATATATTTGAAGGTGGCTCGAAGTTACAGTCTCCTCATGGTCAATATCTATTTCCATGACTTCCGATTCAGAGTCTGAATTATCTATAAGATGTGGCGTCTTATCAGCGGGATGCGTCTTATGATGCAAATAAATTTAAGCGGGAAAAATCGCGTCTTATGAACGAGGGCGTCATATCCATGAGGCCGTCTTATGCACACGACTTTAGGGTACTCAGCAAGTTTTTTTGCAATATGCCAGAAAAATGGCTTTGAGACATTATCGTGTCAGAAACTCCCAAAATATCGGTACTTCTTTGCAAAATTTTTCCACTTCCAATGTTGCTTATCATTAAAACTTTAAGTTTCTCAATTCTAACCATGTGCCCATCTAAAGTTGGCATACTCCCGGTTGGAATAAGCCCGCGACTGCGGGTGAGTCTTTAAAAAAGTAAACTTAATCCGGCATTAGTATCTAGAATACAACCACTAGGTTAATGAAACAGTTCCCCCAAAGGACTCAGACCGCCCGCATCATTTAATCAAACACGAGTATATTCTGGGCATGAGAACCGAAAGTTGCCATTAAAGTGTGGTTATGTGCGGTAAATTCTCTTCAAATGGGAAGACAATAGGCGGAGGTTGACAATAGGAGGTGTTATCAAATCAGTTATCAAATACGGCTTTTGGTGACTTTCTATCAAGTTAAATATTTATTAGTGTGGAACTGGATACCAACTTTGTAAAAAACGGTCTGTAGCGTGGTTTTTTCTTTATATCTTTTTCCAGCAACAACCTAGAGGGCTGATACCTAGCTCATTCGATTCAGCATCAAATTTCTAATACGAATAAGTTATCAAATACCGCTTTAGGTGACTTTCTATCCAGTTAAATATTTATGAGTGTGGAACTGGACATCAAACTTTGTAAAAAACGGTCTCTGTCGTGGATTCTTTTTTATATCATTTTCTGGCGCCGACCTAGAGGGCTTGGACCTAGCTCATTCGATTCAGCATCAAATTTCCAATACGAATCAGTTATCAAATACCGCTTTAGGTGACTTTCTATCAAGTTAAATATTTACGAGTGTGGAACTGGACGTCAAATTTTGTAAAAAACGGTCTCTGTCGTGGTTTCTTTTTTATATCATTTTCTAGCGACGACCTAGAGGGCTTGGACCAAGCTCATTCGATTCAGCATCAAATTTTCAATACAAATCAGTTATCAAATACCGCCTTAGGTGTATTTCTACCAAGTTAAATATTTATGAGTGTGGAACTGGATACCAAACTTTGTAAAAAACGGTCTGCAGCGGGTTTTTTTTTTATATCTTTTTCCAGCGACAACCTAGAGGGCTGAGACCTAGCTCATTCGATTCAACATCAAATTTCCAATACGAATCAGTTATCAAGTACCGCTTTCGCTGAATTTCTATCAAGTTAAATATGTATGAGTGTGGAACTGGATACCAAACTTTGTAAAAAACGGTCTCTGTCGTGGTTTTTTCTTTATATCTTTTTCCAGCGACAAGCTAGAGGGCTGGGACCTAGCTCATTCGATTCAGAATCAAATTTCCAATCAGAATCTGTTATTAAATACCGAGTTATGTGACTTTCTATCAAGTTAAATATTTATGAGTGTGGAACTGGATACCAACCTTTGTAAAAAAGGGTCTCTGTTGTGCTTTTTTCTTTATATCGTTTTCCAACGACAAGCTAGAGGGCTGGGACCTAGCTCATTCGATTCAGAATGAAATTTCCAATCAGAATCCTTTATTAAATACCGAGTTATATGACTTTCTATCAAGTTAAATATTTATGAGTGTGGAACTGGATACCAAACTTTGTAAAAAAAGGTCTCTGTTGCGGTTGTTTCTTTATATCTTTTTCCAGCGACAAGCTAGAGGGCTGGGACCTAGCTCATTCGATTCAGAATCAAATTTCCAATCCGAATCCGTTATTAAATACTAAGTTATATGACTTTCCATCAAGTTAAATATTTATGAGTGTTGAACTGGATACCAAACATTGTAAAAAACGGTCTCTGTCGTTGTTTTTTCTTTATATTTTTTTTTCCAGCGACAAGCTACAGGACTGGCACCTAACTCATTCGATTCAGAATCAAATTTCCAATCAGAATCCGTTATTAAATACCAAGTTATATGACTTTCTATCAAGCTAAATATTTATGAGTGTGGAACTGGATACCAACCTTTGTAAAAAACGATCTCTGTTGTGGATTTTCTTTATATCTTTTTCCAGCGAGTAGCTAGAGGGCTGGGACCTAGCTCATTCGATTCAGAATCAAATTTCCAATCAGAATCCGTTATTCAATACCGAGTTATGTGACTTTCTGTCCAGTTAAATATTTATGAGTATAGAACTGGATACCAAACTTTGTAAAAAACGGTCTCTGTTGTGGTTTTTTGTTTATATCTTTTTCCAGTGACAAGTTAGAGGGCTGGGACCTAGCTCATTCGATTCAGAATCAAATTTCCAATCCGAATCCGTTATTAAATACTAAGTTATATGACTTTCCATCAAGTTAAATATTTATGTGTGTGGAACTGGATACCAAACATTGTAAAATACGGTCTCTGTTGTGGTTTTTTCTTTATATTTTTTTTTCCAGCGACAAGCTACAGGACTGGAACCTAACTCATTCGATTCAGAATCAAATTTCCAATCAGAATCCGTTATTAAATACCAAGTTATATGACTTTCTATCAAGCTAAATATTTATGAGTGTGGAACTGGATACCAACCTTTGTAAAAAACGATCTCTGTTGTGGATTTTCTTTATATCTTTTTCCAGCGAGTAGCTAGAGGGCTGGGACCTAGCTCATTCGATTCAGAATCAAATTTCCAATCAGAATCCGTTATTCAATACCGAGTTATGTGACTTTCTGTCCAGTTAAATATTTATGAGTATAGAACTGGATACCAAACTTTGTAAAAAACGGTCTCTGTTGTGGTTTTTTGTTTATATCTTTTTCCAGTGACAAGTTAGAGGGCTGGGACCTAGCTCATTCGATTCAGAATCAAATTTCCAATCCGAATCCGTTATTAAATACTAAGTTATATGACTTTCCATCAAGTTAAATATTTATGTGTGTGGAACTGGATACCAAACATTGTAAAATACGGTCTCTGTTGTGGTTTTTTCTTTATATTTTTTTTTCCAGCGACAAGCTACAGGACTGGAACCTAACTCATTCGATTCAGAATCAAATTTCCAATCAGAATCCGTTATTAAATACCAAGTTATATGACTTTCTATCAAGCTAAATATTTATGAGTGTGGAACTGGATACCAACCTTTGTAAAAAACGATCTCTGTTGTGGATTTTCTTTATATCTTTTTCCAGCGAGTAGCTAGAGGGCTGGGACCTAGCTCATTCGATTCAGAATCAAATTTCCAATCAGAATCCGTTATTCAATACCGAGTTATGTGACTTTCTGTCCAGTTAAATATTTATGAGTATAGAACTGGATACCAAACTTTGTAAAAAACGGTCTCTGTTGTGGTTTTTTGTTTATATCTTTTTCCAGTGACAAGTTAGAGGGCTGGGACCTAGCTCATTCGATTCAGAATCAAATTTCCAATCCGAATCCGTTATTAAATACTAAGTTATATGACTTTCCATCAAGTTAAATATTTATGTGTGTGGAACTGGATACCAAACATTGTAAAATACGGTCTCTGTTGTGGTTTTTTCTTTATATTTTTTTTTCCAGCGACAAGCTACAGGACTGGAACCTAACTCATTCGATTCAGAATCAAATTTCCAATCAGAATCCTTTATTAAATACCGAGTTATATGACTTTCTATCAAGTTAAATATTTATGAGTGTGGAACTGGATACCAAACTTTGTAAAAAACGGTCTCTGTTGCGGTTGTTTCTTTATATTTTTTCCAGCGACAAGCTAGAGGGCTGGGTCCTAGCTCATCTGATTCAGAATCAAATTTCCAATCAGACTCCGTTTTTAAATACCGAGTTATGTGACTTTCTATCAAGTAAAATATTTATGAGTGTGAAACTGGATACCAAACTTTGTAAAAAACGGTCTCTGTTGTGGTTGTTTCTTTATTTCTTTTTCCAGCCACAAGCTAGAGGGATGGGACCTAGCTCATTCGATTCGGAATCAAATTTCCAATCAGAATCCGTTATTAAATACCGAGTTATGTGACTTTATATCAAATTAAATATTTATGAGTGCGGAACTGGATACCAAACTTTGTAAAAAACGGTCTCTGTTGTGGTTTTTTCTTTATATCTTTTTCCAGCGACGAATTACAGGGCTGGGACTTAGCTCATTCGATTGAGAATCAAATTTCCAATCAGAATCCGTTATTAAATTCCGAGTTATGTGAGTTTCTATCAAGTTAAATATTTATGAGTGTGAAACTGGATACCAAACTTTGTAAAAAACAATCTCTGTTGTGGTTTTTTCTTTATATCTTTTTCCAGCGACAAGCTAGAGGGCTGGAACCTAACTCATTCGATTCAGAATCAAATTTCCACTCAGAATCCTTTATTAAATACCGAGTTATGACTTTCTATCAAGTTAAATATTTATGAGTATGCAACTGGATACCAAACTTTGTAAAAAACGGTCTCTGTTGTGGTTGTTCCTTTATATCTTTTTCCAGCAACCAGCTAGAGGGCTGGGACCTAGCTCATTCGATTCAGAATCAAATTTCCAATCAGAATCCGTTATTAAATACCAAGTTATAAGACTTTCTTTCAAGCTAAATATTTATGAGTGTGGAACTGGATACCAAACTTTGTAAAAAACGATCTCTGTTGTTGATTTTCTTTATATCTTTTTCCAGCGAGTAGCTAGAGGGCTGGGACCTAGCTCATTCGATTCAGAATCAAATTTCCAATCAAAATCCGTTATTAAATACCGCGTTATGTGACTTTCTGGCAAGTTAAATATTTATGAGTGTGGAACTGGATACCAAACTTTGTAAAAAACGGTCTCTGTTGTGGTTTTTTCTTTATATCTCTTTCCAGCAACAACCTAGAGGGCTGGGACCTAGCTCACTCGACTCAGAATCAAATTTCCAATCCGAATCCGTTATTAAATACTAAGTTATATGACTTTCCATCAAGTTAAATATTTATGAGTGTGGAACTGGATACCAAACATTGTAAAAAACGGTCTTTGTTGTGGTTTTTTCTTTATATTTTTTTTTCCAGCGACAAGCTACAGGACTGGAACCTAACTCATTCGATTCAGAATCAAATTTCCAATCAGAATCCGTTATTAAATACCGAGTTATATGACTTTCTATCAAGTTAAATATTTATGAGTGTGGAACTGGATACAAAACTTTCTAAAAAACGGTTCTGTTGTGGTTTTTCTTTATGTTTTTTTTTCCAGCGACAAGCTAGAGGATTGGAACCCAACTCATTCGATTCAGAATCAAATTTCCAATCAGAATCCGTTATTAAATACCGAGTTATATGACTTTCTATCAAGTTAAATATTTATGAGTGTGGAACTGGATACCAAACTTTCTAAAAAACGGTTCTGTTGTGGTTTTTTTTTATGTTTTTTTTTCCAGCGACAAGCTAGAGGATTGGAACCCAACTCATTCGATTCAGAATCAAATTTCCAATCAGAATCCGTTATTAAATACCGATATATGACTTTCTATCAGGTTAAATATTTATGAGTGTGGAACTGGATAGTAACTTTGTAAAAAACGATCTCCGTTGTGGTTTTTTCTTTATACCTTTTTCCAGCGATAAGCTAGAGGGCTTGTACCTAACTCATTCGATTCAGAATCAAATTTCCAATCAGAATCCGTTATTAAATACCGAGTTATATGACTTTCTATCAAGTTAAATATTTATGAGTGTGGAACTGGATACCAAACTTTGTAAAAAACGGTCTCTGTTGTGGTTGTTTCTTTATATCTTTTTACAGCGACCAGCTAGAGGCATGGGACCTAGCTCATTCGATTCAGAATCAAATTTCCAATCAGAATCCGTTATTACATACCAAGTTATATGACTTTCTATCAAGTTAAATATTTATGAGTGTGGAACTGGATACCAAACTTTGTAAAAAACGGTCTCTGTTGTGGTTGTTTCTTTATATCTTTTTACAGCGACCAGCCAGAGGGCTGGGACCTAGCTCATTCGATTCAGAATCAAATTTCCAATTAGAATCCGTTATTGAATACCGAGTTATATGAATTCTATCAAGTTAAATATTTATGAGTGTGGAACTGGATACCAAACTTTGTAAAAAACGGTCTCTGTTGTGGTTTTTTCTTTATGTTTTTTTTCCAGCGACAAGCTAGAGGATTGGAACCTAACTCATTCGATTCAGAATCAAATTTCCAATCAGAATCCGTTATTAAATACCGATATATGACTTTCTATCAAGTTAAATATTTATGAGTGTGGAACTGGATACCAAACTTTGTAAAAAACGATCTCCGTTGTGGTTTTTTCTTTATATCTTTTTCCAGCTATAAGCTAGAGGGCTGGGACCTAACTCATTCGATTCAGAATCAAATTTCCAATCAGAATCCGTAATTAAATACCGAGTTATATGACTTTCTATCAAGTTAAATATTTATGAGTGTGGAACTGGATACCAAACTTTGTAAAAAACGGTCTCTGTTGTGGATTTTTCTTTATATCTTTTTCCAGCGACCAGCTAGAGGGCTGGGACCTAGCTCATTCGATTCGGAATCAAATTTCCAATCAGAATCAGTAATTAAATACCGAGTTATATGAGTTTCTATCAAGTTAAATATTTATGAGTGTGGAACTGGATACCAAACTTTGTAAAAAACGGTCTCTGTTGTGGTTGTTTCGTTATGCCTTTTTCCAGCGACCAGCTACAGGGCTGGCACCTAGCTCATTCGATTCAGTATCAAATTTCCAATCAGAATCCGTTATTAAATACCGAGTTATATGACTTTCTATCAAGTTAAATATTTATGAGTGTGGAACTGGATACCAAACTTTGTAAAAAACGGTCTCTGTTGTGGTTTTTTCTTTATATTTTGTTTTCCAGCGACAAGCTACAATACTGGAACCTAACTCATTCGATTCAGAATCAAATTTTCAATCAGAATCCGTTATTAAATGCTGAGTTATGTGACTTTCTATCAAGTTAAATATTTATGAGTGTGGAACTGGATACTAAACTTTGTAAAAAACGGTCTCTGTTGTGGTTGTTTCTTTATATCTTTTGCCAGCTACAAGCTAGAGGGCTGGGACCTAACTCATTCGATTCAGAATCAAATTTCCAATCAGAATCCGTTATTAAATACCGAGTTATATGACTTTCTATCAAGTTAAATATTTATGAGTGTGGAACTGGATACTAAACTTTGTAAAAAACGGTCTCTGTTGTGGTTGTTTCTTTATATCTTTTTCCAGCTACAAGCTAGAGGGCTGGGACCTAACTCATTCGATTCAGAATCAAATTTCCAATCAGAATCCGTTATTAAATACCGAGTTATATGACTTTCTATCAAGTTAAATATTTATGAGTATGGAACTGGATACCAAACTTTGTAAAAAACGGTCTCTGTTGTGGTTTTTCCTTTATATGTTTTTCCAGCGACCAGCTAGAGGGCTGGGACCTAACTCATTCGATTCAGAATCAAATTTCCAATCAGAATCCGTTATTAAATACCGAGTTATGTGAGTTTCTATCAAGTTAAATATTTATGAGTGTGAAACTGGATACCAAACTTTGCAAAAAACAATCTCTGTTGTGGTTTTTTCTTTATATCTTTTTCCAGCGACAAGCTAGAGGGCTGGAACCTAACTCATTCGATTCAGAATCAAATTTCCACTCAGAATCCTTTATTAAATACCGAGTTATGACTTTCTATCAAGTTAAATATTTATGAGTATGCAACTGGATACCAAACTTTGTAAAAAACGGTCTCTGTTGTGGTTGTTCCTTTATATCTTTTTCCAGCGACCAGCTAGAGGGCTGCGACCTAGCTCATTCGATTCAAAATCAAATTTCCAATCAGAATCCGTTATTAAATACCGAGTTATGTGACTTTCTGTCCAGTTAAATATTTATGAGTATAGAACTGGATACCAAACTTTGTAAAAAACGGTCTCTATTGTGGTTTTTTGTTTATATCTTTTTCCAGCGACAAGTTAGAGGGCTGGGACCTAGCTCATTCGATTCAGAATCAAATTTCCAATCCGAATCCGTTATTAAATACCGAGTTAGGTGACTTTCTATCAAGTTAAATGTTTATAAGTGTGCACCAGGATACCNAGAATCCGTTATTAAATACCGAGTTAGGTGACTTTCTATCAAGTTAAATGTTTATAAGTGTGCACCAGGATACCATTCTTTGTAAAAAACGGTCTCTGTCGTGGTTTTTTCTTTATATCCTTTTCTAGCCACAACCAAGAGTATTGGGACCTAGCTCATTCGATTCAGAATCAAATTTCCAATAAGAATCCGTTATTAAATACCAAGTTAGGTGACTNTTGGGACCTAGCTCATTCGATTCAGAATCAAATTTCCAATAAGAATCCGTTATTAAATACCAAGTTAGGTGACTTTAAATCAAGTTAAATATTTATTAGTATGGAACTGGATACCAAACTTTGTAGAAAACGGTCTCTGTCGTGGTTTTTTCTTTATATATTTTTCCAGCGACAACCTAGAAAACTTGGACCTAGCTCNAGAAAACGGTCTCTGTCGTGGTTTTTTCTTTATATATTTTTCCAGCGACAACCTAGAAAACTTGGACCTAGCTCATTCGATTCACAATCAAATTTCCAATAAGAATCCGTTATTACATACCGAGTTAGGTGACTTTCTATCAAGTTAAATGTTTATGANTATACGGTTTCCAAAGTTCGATTGATTTACTTGGGAAACCCTGTACAATAAATTATAAGCACGTATCCGTAATTAATTTACATGCTGTTATAATTTGTATGTATAACTTATTCATACTTATATAGTTATAACTGTCACGTTATTCAAATACCATTTTTAGATATATGTTTTTGTACTTTATGTACGTGGAATACAATATGTATAGTGTGACGTATGATTACAATTGTTTTCTTGAATAAACTTTATGTACAGAAAACGCTTGTTATTGATGCGGATTCAATGCGGAAGTATTAACGTAGAAGCATGTCGATATTATTAGCGAGAATTGCAATACCGTAACATCATTGAAAGCGTAAGATTACTGATGTACTCTGACATCCTATTTCGCTATCATTAACACATAGCGGAATCCGCGTCACTCATTCAGCATGTTCCCGTAACGTAAAACAACTCACGCTTTAGTGATGAAAAAAGGGGCAAAACAGCAACTTTTCATTACTTTTTCATCATGCCGCTCATCGCAAACTTCTGTATGTATTACATGCGATTTGGCAGCTTGGGAAAGTTTGTAAAAAACTGTCTCTTCCGTGGTTTTTTCTTTATATCTTTTTTCAGCGACAACCCAGAGGGCTTGNCAAAGTTTGTAAAAAACTGTCTCTTCCGTGGTTTTTTCTTTATATCTTTTTTCAGCGACAACCCAGAGGGCTTGGACCTAGCACATTCGATTCAGAATCAAATTTCGAATAAGAATCCGTTATAAAATACCGAGGTAGGTGACTTTCTATCAAGTTAAATATTTATGAGTGTGGAACTGGATAGCAAACT
Organism: Holacanthella duospinosa; assembly: GCA_002738285.1. Classification (NCBI taxonomy): domain Eukaryota; kingdom Metazoa; phylum Arthropoda; class Collembola; order Poduromorpha; family Neanuridae; genus Holacanthella; species Holacanthella duospinosa. The sequence continues at coordinate 7,091 of NIPM01000828.1, read as the reverse complement.
TTGTAAAAAACGGGCTCTGCCGTGGTTTTTTCTTTATATCTTTTTCCAGCGACAAGCTAGAAGACTGGGACCTAGCTTATTGGATTCAGAATCAAATTTCCAATAAGAATTTGTTATGAAATACCGAGTTAGGTGACTTTCTATCAAGTTATATATTTATGAGTGTGGAACTGGATACCAAACTTTGTAAAAAACGGTCTCTGCCGTGGTCTTTTCTTTATATCTTTTTCCAGCGACAACATAGAGGGCTGGGACCTGGGTCATTCGATTCAGAATCAAATTTCCAATAAGAATCCGCTATGAAATACCGAGTCAGGTGACTTTCTATCAAGTTAAATATTTATGAGTGTGGAACTGGATACCAAACTTTGTAAAAAACGGTCTCTGCCGTGGTTTTTTCTTTATATCTTTTTCCAGCGACAAGCTAGAAGACTGGGACCTAGCTTATTGGATTCAGAATCAAATTTCCAATAAGAATTTGTTATGAAATACCGAGTTAGGTGACTTTCTATCAAGTTATATATTTATGAGTGTGGAACTGGATACCAAACTTTGTAAAAAACGGTCTCTGCCGTGGTTTTTTCTNACATAGAGGGCTGGGACCTGGGTCATTCGATTCAGAATCAAATTTCCAATAAGAATCCGCTATGAAATACCGAGTCAGGTGACTTTCTATCAAGTTAAATATTTATGAGTGTGGAACTGGATACCAAACTTTGTAAAAAACGGTCTCTGTTGTGGTTTTTTCTTTATATCTTTTTCCAGCGACAAGCTAGAGGGCTGGGACCTAGCTCATTCGATTCAGAATCAAATTTCCAATAAGAATCCGTTATCAAATACCGAGTTATGTGACTTTCTATCAAGTTAAATATTTATGAGTGTTGAACTGGATACCAAACTTTGTAAAAAACGGTTTCTGTTGTGGTTTTTTCTTTATATCTTTTTCCAGCGACAAGCTAGAGGGCTGGGACCTAGCTCATTCGATTCAGAATCAAATTTCCAATAAGAATCCGTTATCAAATACCGAGTTATGTGACTTTCTATCAAGTTAAATATTTATGAGTGTTGAACTGGATACCAAACTTTGTAAAAAACGGTTTCTGTTGTGGTTTTTTCTTTATATCTTTTTCCAGCGACAAGCTAGAGGGCTGGGACCTAGCTCATTCGATTCAGAATCAAATTTCCAATAAGAATCCGTTATCAAATACCGAGTTATGTGACTTTCTATCAAGTTAAATATTTATGAGTGTTGAACTGGATACCAAACTTTGTAAAAAACGGTTTCTGTTGTGGTTTTTTCTTTATATCTTTTTCCAGCGACAAGCTAGAGGGCTGGGACCTAGCTCATTCGATTCAGAATCAAATTTCCAATAAGAATCCGTTATCAAATACCGAGTTATGTGACTTTCTATCAAGTTAAATATTTATGAGTGTTGAACTGGATACCAAACTTTGTAAAAAACGGTTTCTGTTGTGGTTTTTTCTTTATATCTTTTTCCAGCGACAACCTAGAGGGCTGGCACCTAGCTTATTCGATTCAGAATCAAATTTCCAATAGGAATTGGTTATGAAATACCGGGGTAGGTAACTTTCTATCAAGTTAAATGTTTATGAGTATGCACCAGGATACCAAACTTTGTAAAAAACGGTCTCTGTTGTGGTTTTTTCTTTATATCTTTTTCCAGCGACAACATAGAGAGCTGGGACCTAGCTCATTCGATTCAGAATCAAATTTCCAATAAGAATCCGTTATGAAATACCGAGTTAGGTGACTTTCTATCAAGTTAAATATTTATGAGTGTGGAACTGGATACCAAACTTTGTAAAAAACTGTCACTTCCGTGGTTTTTTCTTTATAACTGTTTTCAGCGACAACCCAGAGGGCTGGGACCTAGCACGTTCGATTCAGAATCAAATATTAATAAGAATCCGTTATGAAATACCGAGTTAGGTGAATTTCTATCAAGTTATATATTTATGAGTGTTGAACTGGATACCAAACTTTGTAAAAAACGGGCTCTGCCGTGGTTTTATCTTTATATCTTTTTCCAGCGACAACCTAGAAGGCTGGGACCAAGCTCATTCGATTCAGAATCATATTTCCAATAAGAATCCGTTATTATATACTGAGTTAGGTGACTTTCTATCAAGTTAAATATTTATTAGTGTACAACTGGATACCAAACTTTGTAAAAAACGGGCTCTGCCGTGGTTTTTTCTTTATATCTTTTTTCAACGACAACCCAGAGGGCTGGGACCTAGCACATTCGATTCAGAATCAAATTTCCCATAAGAATCCGTTATAAAATACCGAGTTCGATGACTTTCTATCAAGTTAAATATTTATGAGTGTGGAACTGAATACCAAACTTTGTAAAAAACGGGCTCTGCCGTGGTTTTTTCTTTATATCTTTTTCCAGCGACAACCTAGAGGACTGGGACCTAGCTAATTGGATTCAGAATCAAATTTCCAATAAGAACCTGTCATGAAATACCGAGTTATGTCACTTTCTATCAAGTTAAATATTTATGAGTGTGAACTTTATACCAAACTTTGTAAAAAACTGTCTCTTCCGTGGTTTTTTTTTATATCTTCATTCAGCGACAACCCAGAGGGCTGGGACCTAGCTCATTCGATTCAGAATAATGTTTAGAAATGTTTCCAATTGGAATCCGTTATGAAATAAACCCAACGTCGTAATATGTTAATACGGTTTTAACAAACAACTCGTAAAAGCGCTTTTACACCGCATTAACAACGTAACGTCATAATTTCACTACAATACAACGTGCGAAAACACTTTTTGTTAAAAAGTTTTAATATTAAAACGGCACGTTGTTAAAGCGGTGTAATAAATTAAGAACGTGTTAAAGTGCTTTAACGAGTTGTATTGTTAAAGCGCATTAATGATATTAGAACTGCGTGTGAGTTAAACGGTATTAATGGAATTACGACGTTATGTTGTTAAAGCGTTGAATAAATTAATGCATTATCGTTGTGTTGTTGTTAAACCGTAAATGAAGTTACGACTTTGCTTTGTTAAAGCGTTTAACGCATTACACCGCTCTACAAACGCTAAGCAACAGCGAGCGGGTTATTGGCATTGGCATGGGAAGTACATGTTAAATAGCCATTTTTATTTATTATTTTTTTATGATTTCCATTTTATTTAAACTGTTCCATTCCCGTCACATTTATTTTCTCAAGTTCTATGCTGTTTCTATAAG